>VZSF01008281.1:0-17974 GCA_013398295.1 Chionis minor | reverse complement strand
GGGTGGGTGGGTGAGTGGGCACTGAGGCTGAGCGTCTGTGTCAAGGTCAAGGGAGGAAGGGGCTGTGGAGGGAGGGGGCTTTCTAGAAGGGAGGTGTTTCGGCTCTGGGATGCGAAGCAGTGGATGTGCCCCTCTCTCCTACCCCTTTGACTTGGGGGAAAGTGGTCTGAGGGTACTGTAGCTGGAGCCCTTGGTTTTGAAGACCAGGCTGAGCTCCTCGTGTCTCTTCTGAAGGTGTTTGGGGGGTGCCAGTCAGGTATAGCCATTCCCATGCCTTAGAAACTGGGAAAGGGGCAGAGGAAGCCTTTGAAAGCGAGATGTGGGGATTTTTTTTTCCTTTGTTTGGTCTGATAAAGGGCCAGGGAGAGGCCGAAGCGGGTTTTCTTGTTCAAGCCAGCTGGCACTGTTTTGGTGCTGGGGAGGAAGCAGAGGAGGAACTGCCTGCCTCTTTAACAGGGCTGGGGAGCCAGCTGGGCTCTCTTGCAGGAAACCTGTCAGGCTGAGGGAGGGGGCAAGGTTGTCCCCATCCTCACCCTCGTGGCTGGACCCTTCCCTGCGTCCTGGTGTCTGGAGAGGAGCTCTGGCTGCGAGCAGGACTGTGTCACTGACCTAGTTTTGGCTGGGTACAGGGAGCGAGGTGGGAGGTCCTCCCTTCCCCTCCTGGCTAGAGGGGAAGTCATTTCAGGGATGTCTCCTTGCATTTCCTGGAATAGTCTGGGATTTCTCTCCCACCCGGCCCCCTTGCAAATGCTGTAAGTGTTCTCTTTGCATGACGTGGTCTGGGAATTTCATAATACGCCTTGGGACAATACCTCATTTTCAGGCAGGCTTGCAACTGAAACAGTGGACAAGAGCAAAGTGCCAAATGGGGCTTGTGGGGCCTATTTTCCTACTTCCGTCTTGGGATTTTTTCCCCTTTGCCCAGTCTTTGGGGACTGTTCCTCTCAGATCGAAACTGTGTGTCTTGCATTACATCCTCAGTGACAGAACACCCCAGGCCCCATTCCTATTGATCCGGATAAGCCAAGCGCTCGCAGTCGTCCCTGGCAGGAGAGGGCTGGCTGGCATGTGGCATCAGAGTTGAGACCAAGCGCTTCTGCAAACTTTCTTCTTCTGTGACCTTGCGCAGACTGTGCTGCTGCTCTGGTTTTTAAACGCAGAAGAAAATGAAGGTGCAGCATCTTTCCAGATATTCTGCGAGCCTGCGTGCGAATGAGTGCCACGGGGCCTCCAGCTGGTGCTGGAGCAAGGAGGATTTTTTACAGAAACCTGTACGTAGAGGTGGTCGGTCAGAGAGTATCGGTTACATTAAATGATAGTTCTCAAACTGCAACGCTGAGAGGTGAAAACCTGTTCATAAAAATAAACCAGCTGCAAAATGGAGTAATCTTTTTCCAGCTGCTCATGCAAGTTAGTGCGACGCTGCTAAGTTAAACCTGGTGCCCTTGGAAGATTGCAGCACAGGCTGTGGGAAGTGCTGCAAGAACTGGGTTTCTCTGGTGCCTCTTTTGGGGGTCCTCTGAGAGTGTTTGAGCTGCGCTGAAGTGTGCGCGGGCAGCAGCGAGAGCAGTTCAGTCTGTGCTGAAGCCTCTCCCGGCGCTGGTTCTTCCTCGTTGCTAATTAATAGCAAAAGGAGCGGAGGATGCTTAAAAACCGTTCTGACAACTTGTCGAGCTCATTAAACTTTTGTGTTCTTCCCCGTAGCATAAGAGGTTAATGGAGGATTCGGAGACTGAGGGGAAGGGGAAGTAAGCCATCTCAAGATTGCTAAAATTCCTGCTAATCTCCCATTGCAGCTGGTTAACCTACAGCAGGGCGGTCGGGAGCTACTCGCTTCTTCCCCCCCTGCCTCCCCATCGACCCGCTCCTCTCGCAGCGCTGAGCCACTCCATTAGCCACTGGAAAGTGCTGAAGCAGCAGCACTCTGGTAAAAGGAGAGGAGCTTTGACATTGCTGCGCGTGACTGTCCCTGCTCCTTTGGAAGGATGACGGGAGGGTGGGGATGAGGGGACCCGCCGAGGCACCCAACCCGCTCAGGAGGACGTGTGCTTTGGGGTCTCAGGGATCTGCCTGAGTTGCTGTACTGCTGCAAGAAGAGGAGCCCCCCTGCCATAGTCTGTGACTAACAGGTCTGGAGGGTGGGTGCTTGCCCTGCCTGCCCCTTTCCTCCTGCCTCTGCACAGGCTGGAGACCTGGATGGTGCCAATCTCAGCACATGGGGAAGCTTGTGTCTGTGGGCTTGCTTTTCCAGGAGTACTTGGGTTTGGGGGAAGAGCTGGGAGCCTTGAAGCGCAACCTGAGCTCTGCGGGGACCTCAGTGGGACAGCGAGGAGCCCTGGCTTAACGCCGGTGATAAGGTGCTGTCGTTGCAGCAGAGCGTCCGCGATAACGGGAGCGTGCAGATAGGCTTGGTGCCTTGCCGCTCCCTTTGTCTGTGATGCTGATTTTGTGCGCCCCTCTGGCTGCTTCATGGGTCGTCCGGCCCACCGGCAGGGACCCCGAGGGGTGAGCTGGGGCAGGCTGAGCTCTCTCCTCCCTGGCTGGTGTCCCTCCTTCAAGTGGACTTCTGCAAGCTTGGTCAAAGGCTTGCAGAAGGGCCAGACGTGCCTGGGGAGGGAGAGAGGAGGGCTGCTCTTGGGAAGCTGGCACAGAGCAGCGCTGAGAAGTGGTCCCCAGGATCAGCATGTGCTGCAGCATCACTGTAGGGTGCTGTGGGTCGTGATGGTTGGCGAGGAGAGCCTGTTGCCGAATTGTTCTGGACTGCCAGGGGCAGGGACAGGAGGAACAGTTATCTACTGATGGCCTCTAGCCCTTCCCTTGCTCTTAAGAACAGTGAAGCCTAAATAAGTCTTCCAAACAGGGTGGGCAAGGGGGCTCTGACACGTGTGGTGGAGCTTGTCCCTCTCTCCGAGGGAACAGCACCTCCTGGGGTAAGTGGATCCCATTTCCTGATGGGGATTTCCCAGGTGTGTCTGCCATCCACGTGAGTGACATAACTGCTCCACCTCCACCTGAAACTGCTGTGGGATTTTCCTGTCTGCCCGGGGTTTCTGAGATCCGCTTCTTGGCCTACGCTGGTGGAAGATGACAAAGCGTCTTTTGCAACTTTGGAATTTGCTTGTAGCACTTGACCCTGTCCCTGTAGCTTCGTGACCATTAGGTCATCTCGGCAAAGCCAAGGCTAGTGGGAAGAAGGGAGAAAAAGGAGGCATGTGTGGTTTAACGCTGCATGTCTCCAGCTTTGTGTGGTTCTCTTAGTATCGCTCATGTTATTCATCTTCATCAGAGGATCTCGGGGAGTTTGCAGAGGCTGTAAGTAGCTTAAAGTTTATCTGGAAATCCCCCTCATCACCCAAAGCCCTTGAGTGTTTGAAGCTCTAATAAATCCATATCTCCCTGTCTGCCGGCTAGCCCAAGGAAATGACTAACTCATCCTTCTGTGTGGAGCTACGAGGAATGTCGCAGGCTTTCCGTACATTGACAAAACCAGCTGTTTGTCCTGGATGCTGGCTGCAGCCAGGTCGGGAGGTCTCCTTTGCCGAGTGAACCGCTTTGCTCTCAGCAGTGCCTTGTCCGGAGCAGGAGGGCCCAGCCTGGGGGAGATGGGTGTAGGGCACTGAGCTGAGTCGTCCCCCTCGAGGCAGGACCAGAGAGTGAAATAAGCTGGAAGTGCTCTTTGATCCAGCTCTGGAGTAAGGGATGTGAAACAGGGATCGCTTGTTAGAAGGTGAGCAGAAGGTGTGTGTGAACATTGGGCAGCCCCGGTCTCTGCTCAGCTGGAAAGAGGCAGGTCCATGGTGTACTCTTGCTGAGCTCTGACAGCTTTGAGTCCTGCTCTCAGTGGTGCTTGATGATCCTCACTCCTGAGCTAGTCCCGCCATTGCAATCTCCATGCCAGAGCCAGAAGATTTAATTCTAGCTGGCTAGTAAGCAAGCTGCTGGAGGGAGTCCGCTTTCAGCCCTGACTTCCCTGCCACCAACTTTTCCACATGTAGGTGTCATACGTCCTTCCCTGCCCACTCTACAGGGGCTAGGCCGGGGGAAGGACACCCCAAGGTCTGCAGGAACTTGCCCTTGTGAATCTGCTCTTGCCAGTGGAAATTTCCAAAGGAGACCATCCTCAAACCATCTTTTTGTGGGTTTGGTGCTCTTGGCTGCCTGGGAGCCGGGTCAGGCACCCACAGCGTTGCCAGGCCTGCAGATTGTTTGGAAAGTGGTGTTGGAACGGTCCTGATGACTCCCTAGACCAAAGATTTTCAGCCGTTGGACTCCTCAGGCATGGAAGGGTTGCTCTTCCACTTCTGCCTTCTCCAAGATGGCTACAGGACAGCATACACCCGGGGCAAGGTGCAGCAGCTACCATGGAAGAACGAAGCACGGAATACCAAAAGATGGGAGGCTCGAAGGCAGCTTTAGTGCGTACCGGACCCGCAGCCTGGAGATGAAGTTTAAGTGTGTCAACGTTGGCGTTGTGTGTGAAAAGTCAGCAGCGGCGGTTATCTTCAGTCTCCGCAGCGAGAGGTAGCGCGGGCTGTCGCTGCGCTGCCTTGCCACTCCGGTGCCCTCTGAAATCTCTCCGCCGCCTTGTCCAGGAGCGAGGCACTAATTGCTCTGCACGCTAACTGGCTTGGCTGGGCTCACCCCTCTTTAAACCTGCACATAAACTGGCGCAGGGGGAGCCGGGTGCTCTCTCCCCCCGCCGCCTCTCCGCACTCACGTATGCTCCAGAGATGCTGAAAATGATGCTCTCGTGCTCCCTGGGCTGACCCACTTCCCAGCCGGGATTGTCTTCCCGGTCCGTGACGTAAGTTTATCTCATGTTGGTTTGTTTTGCTGAGATGTTTGTTTCGGTGAGTGGAATAACCGTAAAGGCTTCTCTTATTTATTAATGTGCTATTAGGGCTCCTCTCCTCTCCTCTCTCTCTCCCTCTCTCTCTCTCTCTCTCTCTCTCGTTTGCTGGCCGGAGGATCAATCAGATGCAGACATCTTTGGTGGAGGAGCAGTACCAGGGCTGGCGCCTGGCCAAGGGAATCGTGGAGAATCATGGGAAAATGCTGCTAAATGCCGAAAATTAATTTCAAGAGAAACGCAGAGAGGGAGAAAAACCCACTTTGGAGGGGGGGGGGGGGGGGGAAGGCTTTTTCTTTTTTTTTTTCCTTCAATGTAATCTCCTGTGTGACAAATCAGACAGGCAGCAAAGAGCTCTTTGTCTGAATGAATTCCCTCTGCAGGAACCGACCCCGTGGCACCCTGGCTGGCCAGCGGGCAACCATGAGGCATGTCTTGTTGCCTCTGCTGCTGGTATGCCAAAATCCCATATGTGCTGAATACTTGGTGTTGAGAAAATGTGACCTGGCTTTCTCTTGGTTTCCTTAAAAATTGAAATCATAAGGGCTTGAGTCACTTACACCGAGTGACGCTGTATAGCAGCGGGCTCTGATGCAGAGGGTTTTACCCACCTGCTCTGGTGTGGCTCTGCATCGGGGTACAACAAGCCTCTCTCTGTAGAGGCAGACCCATTTTTTTATTTCAGATAGAGCAGGAGTGGTTAAAGTTGGGCCTTGGAGGTCTCGCCAACACCGGTCCCATGGGGCAGCTTTTGGATGTGGCTGAACCCACTGGGGGCTTGGGTCTCCCCCCGGGGATGCTCCTGCTGTCCTTTGCGGGTGCTGCTTGACCAAACGCTTTTGCTCAGTGCTTTCTGGTGGGAGGCTGTTGGGAGGTGCAGCTGCAGGAAGCTCTGCTGCCCTGGGGCCTCTTCTCGTGCCGCTGCACAGCGTTTCCCGTGGGCAGAGTCTGGTTGCTGGCGGGTTTCCTGCCCTGCTGGACTGCGGGCAGGGGAGGGGAGTCCCTGCAGCAGGGGACAAGGGCTGCTTTTCTCTTTAGTTTTCCAGCCTGCTGTGGGTCCCACACAGCCCAGGGTTTGAGGAGGGTGGTGGGGAGAGCTGGGGAGCTGGCAGGCAGGTCCTCGCAGCTGATCACTTTGCTGTCGACGTGGGGCTGGGTCCATCGGTGTTCCCTGCTGTGGTCCCCGTGCCTGTGCGCTGCTGGGTTTGTGCCACATGCGGCCGGCTGAGCTCAAGGGGATGCGTTGTTCGGCACTGGCATCATCCTTCCCCAGGCCCCGACGGCGGGTGTATGGGCAGCTGGAGGTGTTTGGTACTGGTTTTGCCAGTGGGGATGGTGCCTTGCCGTTGGAGAGGCTGCAGTGCACCGCTGAGGTGGAGCTGACTCCTTTCTCCCCTCCTTCCCCACGGAGCTGAGCTGCACCGGCCACTGTTGGCAGCAGGTCGGTGCCCAGGACAGCTGGGATGTCGTGCCGCTCGGGAGGGTGCGGGCTGAATTAGCTCAGGAAATTCCTGGCGCTCTTCCCCGGTGCACGCTCGTGCAGCTGTGGGCCTCCCATCAGCAGCACGGAAACAAGACCGTGCACCTTGTGCAACGGTCTGGTGGTGCTTTGTAGAGGAGCAGAGACACACGGTGGAAATATTTACCCTTTTGCTAGTTTTAGCAATGCTGGCAGAAATTTCCTAGGGCCATATATTCTCAGTGAGCACCCTCGGCTCGTTGAGGCTGTGTTGGGTTATGGCCATGGTTCTTGAGAGACTGTCACCTACCAGGCACAGAAATGGGGCTGAGAACGAGTCCTGGTGAAGGAAGCACAACGGCACAGATGAAGAATTGAACTGAAAGCTGCTCAGAGCTGTTTCCTGGCCCTAGCAGGCAGGACAGCGTGACAACAGCGGGTATTTTTAGAGGCCAGCTGCCTGCAACGCAAGAGAAAGAAAGCAGCAGTCAGGCAGGAGAACTGAGTGATGCTTCCCCCCACCCCACATCCCTGCCCAGCGTTTTGTTTTGGACTGGGGCTGCTGGTGTTACGGAGTTTCCATGTCCTCTGTGCCTCCTAGCCTGTTGCTGCCTCCTCGAAAGGCGGCTGGTTTCGTTTTCCCCTCACCTTTCGCCACGGCTGCGTGTTTCTCTGATCACGGAGGATGGTGTTGGGGGCTCCCCTCTTGCACATCCCGGACGATCGCGTTACAGCATGGTACGGTGGGCGTTTTGGGGATTGTTTTTTGGAGAAGTCTTTGTCGCCAGTGAGGGAAAACCCATGGTTTCTCCTGCAGCTGGGGTAATTGCAGCAATTCATTTGGGAGCTCTCCCTACAAGGCGATGGAGCTGCGTTGTGTCGGAAGTGCTGCAGGGGAATTAGATCCACCTTTCAATCCATCCATCCCTCTAAGGCCTGTACATCTGTAGCTGGGGAGAAGGAGGGGGGGTTCGGCTCTAGCCAGATGGCTTAAATTACTGTGTGCAGGGAGGTTGAGTCGATAGGGGTTGAGGTCGGTTTTGGGGCCAGCCTTCTGTGAAGCTGGTGCAGTGCGGGATGGGGTGAGGCTGGACACCCTGCGTGAGCTGCCTATGCGTTTTGGGTTATCCCCCCCTGCATCTTGCTGCTTTGAAGCTATTGTCCATTCGTTTATTTATTGCAGTGTTCATTTTGTAGCCCTTGAAGTCTGCTATTTGCCTGGATCTTACCCCTCTGAAGGTGGTTGTAGATGCCTTTGATTTCTTTTTGCTCCCTGTAGACAGGTACGAAGCAGACAGCACCCTGTGGCCAGTCCTAGTGGAATTCTGCTTCCCAAGGCCATGCCCAGCTCTGGAAGTGGGAGTACACTCTGCTCCTCTGGGTGTTGCCTTGGTGTTTCTCCTTTCTCTTGGGGAAGAGAGAGCTTGCAATCCCACAGCTGGGATTTTTGTTGCCTGTAGCCCCACTATCCCTCTCCTCCTCCCAGTGGCCGCTGGCTGGGAGACAGCTCAGCCCTTCCCACGTTTGATGGTGGCACACCTTGAAGTGAAGGGGAGGCGGGAGCAGAGAAGGTGGGACAGCGGGGCAGGGTTGTTCCTGCCTGTGGCATGGCGTGCAGCCCCTCCTGCCTCTGCTAGCAAGGATCAGGCGTGGGCAGACCCTGCTGCTTGCCGAGGGGTTTGTTTCTCCGAGACATGCCTTGTGTTTCCGAGGTTCCGCTCCCGGCGCTGCAAAAAGCCGGCTCTGTCTGCCAGCCGCCTCCGTGCTGCAAAGGCAGCCGGGAAGCACTCAGGGCAGGGCTGCTCCGGAGCGAGTCGTGTGGTATCCCTGGCACAGGAGTATCTCCCAACTCCCCAGCCTCTGGCAGGAGAAGGGGTGCTTATACTGCCTGGCTAGGCAGCTCAGCACTGTGGAGCATCCCTCCCCTCCCGCACCACGCGCAGCAGAGGTGTGTGATCATCCTGCATGTCTGCATCCCACTTTTTCCCTTCCTGCTGTCCTGGTAGCCTGGGGCATTCCCTGGGCATCCCTTGGCAGTTGCAGACCCTCCTGGGGAGCAGGGAGCTGCTCTCTGCCGTGAATCTCTTTACCACGCGAGGAGCTGGGGGCAGGTGAGGTTAGGGATTGCTCTGCAGTGTGCTCCTCCCTAGGATTTTTTCTGCTGGTGTCTGTCTTTCAGCAGAAAAAAACAGTGTTAACTGGCCGTAAGCATTTCACAGCCATGCACTGCCTGTGGGCGTAGCTCCATGTGCCTTTCGTGCTCTGCTTGCTGCCTGCTATATAAAAAACCGCCCTTTCTCTACCCTGAAAAGCCGTGCTCCGTGCTTCCCACACACCCCGGGGACCGGGGGTCTCACACTGATGAAAACCAGTTGCCCCAGTAACTCCTGCCGCCATGGCTCAGGCATGAAGTGCCATGGGAAACCCTCCATCACGCTGTTCGTGTGGTGCTACCGTGGGATACCCGGGGAGGAGGCATCCCAGGAGCTGGATGGGATTGCTTCCCGGCAGGAGCAGGTACGTGGGTGAGAGCAGTGCTGGGCTGTGCTCCCTCTGCCATCGTCACGAACCTGGGGGTATGCCATCGTGTGTCTCTGGAGTGCCCCTTCATCCTCCCAGGTGTGTGATGGAGACTCAGCAGCATCAAGGTAGGAGTTTTCTGCTATGGAAAAACCCAGGGCTCAGGAGGGAGGCAGCCAGGGAGCTGCCACTTCACCCCACGGAGTTGGATCCGGTTGCATTTGGGAGTGGCTCAGGTCAGGCTTTTGCGCTTAAGCTTTTCCGAAAGCGGGAGTTCCTCTGGCAGCTCGGCAGCGGCTGGAGCCCGGCAGCGGGGACTCCATGGGTACCTCCCCAACGGATGGCTTAGTCAGAAGTGACTCACCCCCGCAGTCCCCGCGTGACGTGTCCTCGCTGCTCCCTCCCAGCCCCTGCTGAGCCAAGGCGTCCGACGCTCTCCCTTTCTGCTCCGATTTCCAAGTCGTTGCATCCCACTGTGCTGCCAGAAGATCGCTCACGCTCGTTCATTTTGGGATCCCCACATTGCCCTCTTGGCTCTGTGCAGATCACTGCTGCCTGCCGCAGGACTTGCAGTTGGGCTGCTTCTTTTGCATGGGGAATATTTGGGAGGAAAAAAGCAGGCACACAGGCAAACCCTTTGGAAATTCCCAGGTGTGCCCACAGGATCTCTCTGGGCAGTGAATTTGAAACCCCTGAGCATCCCCTGGGAGGTGGGGAAACCACCTCCAGAGCACCCCTGTAGCTCTTCTGTGCAATGAGGTGGCCCCAGGCCAGTTTTGTGACTAGCAGGAGCCCGGAATGAGCTTGTAATTCGGTAAATTCGAGCCCTGCAGCCCAACAGCAGGAGTCTAAGGTGTTAATGCCTTTGCTGGGCTGTCGCCCAGGACCCCTCTGCTTAACTTTGCTGTTCTCCAGGATGCTAAAATTAGCTTTGGGCTACACGCTCTTCCTTATGAAGCCTGTTCCCAGCAGCTGGGGGAGTGTTTCAGCAGTAAACTAGGACTAGCTGGAAGGCAGGGTGACCCCGGCAGGTTGCCTTTCTCATCCAGGTCTGGGGGGACAGACCTGGCACGTAGCCTGGGCTACAGGATGGAGATGCTGTCTACCTGTAGTGTAGGTAATTCTGTTCAAAAATTGTAATTACAGCCACGAAAGGGGCAATACTCAAAGAGTAACTGGCAGGGGGAATGCTCAGGGTGCAGAGGCTGTTTGCACGTCTTCCCTGAGGATGAGTGTGCAAGGAGAGGGTCTGTGGACCCCCATGCAACCATATAGCCAGACCTTTTCACCCTCTGCTTCTCTGTGTCCACAGACTGTGGTGGAGGTGTCTTGTAGGTTTTTGGTGGGTCCATCTGCTGAGGCTCAATGGATTTGCGTGCTCTGGAGCAAATATCCTTGTGGGGCTCCCTCTCTCATGTCTCCTGCCCCTTCCCAACTCTCTGGCTTTCCTCAACTCAGTATTGCAATCTGTTCTGCTTCTTCCCCTCCTCCCCTGCCCGCCCCCATAAGAAACCAGCTGGCTAAAAAAAAAGAGTATCTCTGCCTCCCGGCTTGCAGCAAGCCAACCCTGGGCTGCTGTGATGTGATGCCATCCAGCCCCTCCTGCATCCCTCTGGCTGTAGTGGCTTCCCCACATCCCATCCGGAGCTCCAATGCCTTCTCCTTGCTGCTGTGTCTCCTCTTTGCGGCTTGGTTCAGGTGGGAGCGGACAGGGGCATCTTCAAAACCTGCTGCCTCGAGCGTTAGCATGGTGCTGGCCTTGGCCAGCTTCGTGCTCTGTGGCATGTCCCTGCCACCCTTGACTGGCTTGTGGCCGACCTGACAGCAAACACCTGCAGCATGGGGGCTTTGCCAGGAGCCACCGTGAACCAGGGACAGCTTTTCTTAGACGTTGCACAGGATGGGGTGCTGCTTCACGTTACAAGAGTTTATTTTTTCCCAGCTCAGCCAGCCGAACTGACTTGGTCAGCAAGGAAACAGTGGGGTGGGATGGGCATGGAGCAGGACTGTCCCTTTTGCTGAGGCACAGCCTGCACCAGGTTTCTCTCGAAGTGCCGGGTCCAGGGACGTCCCAGCCCAGCCATGTCCCGGCTGCCTGGCTCGTTGTCTGGGGCTGGCCTGCTGACTTTCCCAGCCCTGCCTCCCCTCCACCCCCAGGAAGATGGAATGTCTTGTGTCCAAGGTGGACCCGTCCTTTATGCTTTCCCCACCTCCCTGCAGCTTTGAATTGGGAGGAAGGATGCTCGCGTGGGCCTTTTATGGAGCTGGCAAATGAGGCCACTTAAGTGCTTTGCTCCTTCCTGCCTACGTGTCCCCGCTCGTGTCCCGGCTCATGTCAACCCTTGTGCCGCACAGTTACCAAGCACCATCGCGGGACGCCTTGGGTCCTGTGGGGGCGGCAGGCAGGGGTCTGCCTCAGGGTCTGGCTCCTGCGTCTGGCCCTGCAGCTGATGCCATTTCCTTCTGCCAGGGGAAGTAGTTTCAGGCCTGCTCCTGCTGGGTGCCCTGGCCTCCAGGCACTCAATGCAATGCTTTGCTGGCAGAGGGAGCGTGGTCCTTGGTGGGACGGGTCCTTGGTGCAGCTGTGAGCTGCCTCCAGGCCCTGGTGCGAGGCCACATCACTGGCTGCATTGTTTGAAGGCTGGTGGAGCATCACTTCCATAGTGGGTGGTGCTCTGGGGTGAGGACACCCATGAAGTCCTCAGCTACTGGGTCCCTGCAGTGCCCGAGCACTGGAGATGTCCTCTGCGCACCCCATGTGCCATCTCCAACGGGCCGTCCTGCAACCATTGCTCTCAAACAATGAGGCTGCTTTAAGCCAAGAGGGAATTTATTTTCCAGGAGGTGTTTGGTCTGAATATCTTGGCTCTGCAGGTTTCCTTCACTTGGCTGGTGAGGAGGACAGCTCCTCCGTGATTCCTTCCCTCTTGGGGCTGTGCTGGAGCCCACAAGGGGGAAGGGGAGGAGAGGACATGGAGTACCTTTGCCTTACTAAACCCCACGCGCTTCTGCTTCAGATTGACCGACTGGGCCTATAGACATGGTCTTTCAGTCTTTCCCTCCTCTCTGATCACTAGCATAGGGTTTTTTTTAAAGATGATCCATCTTTTCTAGCTTCCACCTGGTGCCAGTTCAGCTGGTGATATCAGGGAAGCCATGGGAGGAGGTGTGATGCTCAGGTTTTTCTCAGCAAGGAGGAGGCACCACAGTACTCTGCTTGCATGCTCAGACCAAATATTCCCTGCATTTATCTTGTGCTCGGCTGCATCCCCTGGTGTAAGGCAGCTCCCTTGGCTGGGGGCCCCGGATGCTGTCTGGAGACATGGAAATGGGCCATGCAGCTGAGGTTTCCAGATCTCCCATGGACAACAGGCAGCCTGGGGCTTACCCTTGAGCTCCCTGGTGCTCCCAGGGTGTCCTGTGGGATGGCTGGACACTGGGGGAGGGATCCCTTCTAGGGTCAGTGCATTTTGGGGAGTTTGTGTAGCTGCTCTCGCACGCAGGGCTCCTGGTTTATCCTGCTGTGGTAGCGGGGTCCAGGGCAGCTGGGGATCCCTTCGGTAAATGCTACTTGCTATGGGGTGGGTTGCTGGGGTTACACCTGTTTGCTTGTGCCTGGGCTGCTGCTTCCCACTGCCTGTAGGGCATGTCTTCCTCCACCAGCGTCTTCCTCCCCTTGCTCGGCGGTGAAGCTGCTGCTGCTCCCTGCGTTTCAACCATCTGCTAGCGATAGCCAGGGTCTCCTACCGCTGGGGCGATGCCACGTCTCCTGGGGGCACCGTAGCCCGTAAGTGGTCCCTCTGGAGGCACACCGAGCTAGCAGAGGGTTCGGCGAGTGAATGCAGGCATGGCACGTGCCTTTCCCTGCAGTCAGGGATGGAGCTACAGCTCCCGTGGATGCCGTCTTGCCCGTCCCCGAGGTGAACAGCCGATTCCACTTGCAGGACATTGTGGCTGACCCCGTTGTAGTGCTCAGTGGCTTCCCCAAGCCACACAGGTTGCTGTGGGCATCACTCATAGGCAGAAGGGATGGGAATTTCCTATCCCAGCTTCAGAAGCAGCTGCGTTTGAGATTTTTACAGATGAGTTGGGAAGGTGTCTGGAGCCTCCCACCACCACCAAAGCCCCAGCAGCCTGTGTGGCAGTGCTTTTGGCACCGTGAGGGTTAACTGTGGGGCTTTTTTGGCTTGCATAGGACCTGGTGGAGGTTTTCCCAGCTCTGCTTCGTCTGCCTCTCTAAAATTAACCATGTAACCTTCCTAAAAATACTCAGAGGGCAGTAGCCCCTGGAGAGCACCAGTGCTGCTCGCTCCCGGTTTCTAGACCAAGCCATCGGAGAGATGAGATCACCTGGCAACATGTGTCTCGCAGCTCTGGAAAGCCCTTGGCTTTCTCAGAGCCTCCTGCAGGATACCAGAGTCTAGGTCTGGATCTGAACCTGCCTTTCCAGGCCAGCCTGCTTCCCGCAGCACCCTCTTCTTCCTCGTTTGCTCCTGGCAGGAGCTGGTGCCTGCCTGCATATCTCTGGTGAGGGAGGAGGTGCCAGCTTCAGGTTTAACAAGCCGCAGGCAGGAGCATCGCCAGCTGCTCTGGGGGCCTTGGAAGGGAGGAAGGGTCCATGGCCTTTCCCCAGAGCATCCCGTGAGCCTCCTGGTGGGTGTGGGAGGCCCAGGCAAGGAGGAATAGCTTGGCCCTTCCTCTCTCTCTCTTTTCTTTTTTTTCTTTTTTTTTTTTCTTTTTTTTAGGCATGTGGGAGGAGGGCGGAAAGGGCTCTAGGAGGAGGGAGGGCGGGAGCTGAATTTTCCATGAGCAGCTGTCAAAATGTAATCTCCTGCGTCGCTCGGGCTGGCAGCTTAGGCAGGATAAATTAACGGGGATTTCGGGGAACGTGGAAAATACCATGGCCCGGAGGGGAGTGGGCGGCCCTTTCATCTGTGGGACCGGCTTGGGGCCCCGGCGCCTGCCTGAACCGGAGAAGGATGCTCTGAGGCACTGCGCTCAGCGCCGGCCGCTGTTGGGGGCTGGCTGTCCCCTGGCCTCAGTGGTTTTCCATCCATCACGTTCCCCCAAAGGTCAACTGGAGAAGGGGTGAGGGAGCCCGACCCCCTTCTCTGCCTGTCTTTCCCATTGGCGTTGGGCTCCCTGCAGCTCCCGGTGCCTGCGGGGCAGGGGGATGCCGGCAGTTGCTCATGCAATGCCAAGTATTTGTGCCGACAGCTGGGATGCAGGGTGGCCCCCTGCCCTGGGGGGGCCATTCCACACGAGCTCCTCGCTCCTGCTCAGACCCAGGAATTCATGCAATTGCATTTTCGTAATTTTTTATATAATATATTTCTTCCCCCCCCACCTCCATCTTGCAAAACGCAGAGCCAGGAAAGCATGTCTCCTTCTGCGCTTGGCTCAGCCCCCAGACCCATGCAGCAGCCAGCGTCTGTGGCTTGGGCACGCCGCACGTGTGCTGGGGTTTGAGCCCGGACCCCTCCGTCTGCCCGATGTCCCCACGTCCTTGCTGTGGTGGCGCTGGGGGTCCCCGTCCCCCAGGGAGCACCAAGGAGCGTGACGGGCGTTTGTGCTGGCTATTTATAAATGTGTTAAAGCTACCCCAGCTAGCGAAGTGGCCTGGCAACAGCCGCTCGCTGGAGCCTGCAAAGCATCCTGCTCTTTCCCCGGCTCCTGCTGCTTTGCCAACAGCCAGTGGTCGTGCCCTGGCAGCCATGGGCTGGGTGCTCTCCTCCGGGACCCTCTCCTTT
Source organism: Chionis minor (assembly GCA_013398295.1). Taxonomy (NCBI): domain Eukaryota; kingdom Metazoa; phylum Chordata; class Aves; order Charadriiformes; family Chionidae; genus Chionis; species Chionis minor. The sequence continues at coordinate 3,396 of VZSF01008281.1, read as the reverse complement.
TTGTCCTGGTTGCACATCTAATAGGATCCCTTCGGGTGCTGCCGCAGCCAGCAGATCTGGGGCAGCTGTTTAAAATAACACATTGGCACAGAAAAGGGGGGGGGGGGCCGACACACCAGAAAAAACAAGGTCTTCCCGTGCAGCATGGGGGGTACAGTACCTAACTTCTGCAAATGCTTTGCCCTGACACCGAGTTTGCAGCTGAAACACCTTTTCCAAAGGGAGCCCTTTGCAGCTGCCCCATGCTGGGGGCTCGCCACTGGAAACTGGTCCCCGGAGCTTGCCGGGCAGGAGCTGGCACCCGCAGTGCTGGCAGAGCATCCGCTTTCAAGCAGGATCGGTTCAGCCAGGGACAGGAGCAGGCGGGATGCCAGGGGAGCCGGGGGACGGGGAAGGTGTCTCGCAAGGGGAGACTAGTCGGGTCTTGCAGAAGGCAGGCTGGGAGGCTATCTGAGCCCGCGCTATAAATACTTGGGTAAACACTTGGGAGGAGAAAAAAAAAAACCGGCTATTTCAGCTAGTGGGCAACTGCTGCCACAAGGTATAAACCGGTCAGGAGTAAAATTAGGCTGGAGAGGAGAAGACAGATCGGTGCTGCTGCCTGCAAGTCTCCAGCTGCTGGTACTGCCCTTGCAGCCAGGGCTTGGTGCAGACAGGGCTGGATTCACCGCAGAGACCCTGTGGCTTGGCCCATCTGGGGCAGGGATGTGTCCCTGTGGTGGCACGCTGCACGTCAGCCTGACGCCCCACCGCAGAGGCTCCTGGGCTCAAGGGCTCCTTGTTTTAGCAGGTCCCTTTGGAGCCAGACCTCACCACCCATGATGCTTATCTTTGCTGTGCCGTCCTGGGAAACAACCGCCCTCCAGAGATGCAGGAGCTGGCTTCCCTGTCCTAGGCTTTCACCCAGGGAACTGGGAAGTAATCTGTATTTATCATCACTGCTAATGAGAGGGTGCTCGGGCGGTGAGCAGTTATCCTGGCTGTTTGCACCGCAGAGGTCTGAGCTGCCTCCCGTTACAGCCACCTGCACTTTCTCCCTTCCAGGAAGCAAAAAAAATTCCCTCGCCAAGTCCACGTGGTGGCAAACAAGAACCTGATTCATCCTTAGATAATTTGTGTACGTTCCTTTTCTCTTCTTTCCTGAGCAGCCTTTGCATATATATGAAGAAAGCTCTTAAGTGGCACTGCAGTCAAACCTGATCTGCTTTTAGAAGACAGGTCCTTAAATTACCCTCTCCCTCTCTGCAGGCAGGGAATTGCTAGATATCCTGGTGCAAACCCATGGTGGCGGTGGTGGCGCACAAGTGTTCGGCTGCATCGGCTTGATTCCCCGCTGCGCTGGGCAGTGACAACAAATCCACGGCCTCGAGCTGGCTGCGGTGGGAGAGCAGGGAGTCCTGGGCCAGTGACCTGCAGGACTGGTTGGGGATTTGATTCCCTGGGAGCTTAGGGCTTAGAAACCTGTGTTTGGGGCAGCCTCGCTCGGTGGCACCGGGGACGATGCCGTGGCAGTCGGCATAGCTCAAGCAGGTGGTGGCACTGCTGTGATACCCTGGCACCAGCCGGGTCCCATCCTCGTGCCCAAGCAAGGACGCAGAGAGCAGATCTGGACATCGCGGCCAGCTTCATCCAAGAGTCCCCCGTCACCCGGCAGGTCCAAGGTCAAGCTGGGCCGTCAGCCTGTGAGGTCCCCCTGCTCCTGGGGCTCCTGGCTGGTGTTGGTGGGGCGAGCACCCACCTCACTCCTGCAAAAAACTGGAGAAAGCAGCAGTTTGGACTTGTGGCTCCAGCCTGTCCGTCCTCTGCTGCAGCCCTACAGAAAAACCTCCTTCCTTGCAGCTTTTCTGGCTCAGCTGCGCAGGGCTGAGCTACAGCAGCAGGGACAGCACTGTCCTGCGATGGGGACGTGCCCCTGTACTTGCCAGCCGTGGGGTGCTGCGTGCCCCGGGCTGCTCGTCGCCCTTTAAGGCCCAGCAGCAGCTGATGGCCACGTGTGCACTGCCTTGGCACAATCTCCATGCCCTCTGCGCAGCGGGCACAGGGACGACCGGCACGCCAGCTTGGGTGGCAGTCCCCTGTCCCGTGGCTGTCCCCCACGCCGGCGCTGCTGGCGGCCGGCACAGGATGAGCGGGTGCCCGGCGGGTGCTGCGGGGGGTGCGTGCCACCATGCAGGCGGCAGGTGAGGGGCTGCCCACTGCCGTGCCCGGCCATGACCTCGGAGACTCCCTGGGATGCGGGATGGGCTCTTCTCCTCCTCCCCTCGCTAAGGGCTCATCTCTCCGCTCTCCCTTTAGGTTTCAAGTGCCCCATTTGCTCCAAATCCGTGGCTTCTGACGAGATGGAAATGCACTTTATCATGTGTCTGAGCAAACCTCGCCTCTCCTACAACGGTAAGGGCTGGTGGCCAGGCTCTGCGGGGGACACAGCGTCCTGCCGGCTTGGGATGGCTCCGGGCAGGCTGGAGAGACGCGGGCAGGCGGCTGGGCTGGGCTTGCCAAGAGGGCCGTGCTCCAGTGGACCGGTGCAGCTCACTGTCCCTGCTCTGCTCTGCTTGGCCTCGCTGCTTTTGCCTCGGGAGCCTTTGCCACACAGCCCCTTCCCTGTGTTGCTCACCAAGGCGTGCTGTGCCGGAGGGTGCTGTCCCGGCTAGGGCAGGGGACATATGTCCTCCTGGGCTGCCCCTCTTTGGAAGGTCGTTGCCTTCCTCCCCTCTGTGCTGGCAGTGAGGGTTACCAGGCTGAGCGCTCGTCCGCAACCTCCTGCGCCTTCCATCCGCGCTGAGTGATGCTCGTCCCCTCCTTAGTGGCACTTTTTTGGAAGCCAGGGGTAGGGGGGGTGTTTGCTGCAGCCCCGTCTTCCCGCTGTGCCTCCACCTGAGCCTCCTGCCCCGGCTCGGACGCTCCGTCCCAACTTGCCTCCATGGAGGTGGCCGTGGGCTCCCCTCCATCCCTCAGGAAGGGGGACGTGGAGGTGGACCGTGTCTCACCGCTGCCTTCTCCCCCTCTCCCAGATGACGTGCTGACCAAGGATGCCGGCGAGTGCGTGATCTGCCTGGAGGAGCTGCTGCAGGGGGATACGATAGCCAGGCTGCCCTGCCTCTGCATTTATCACAAAAGGTACCACCGCACCGCGTGCGAGGGGACGCAGCCAGGCGGGTGGCAGGGGGACAGGCAGGGACGTCCCCAGGCCGGGCGGCAGGGTGGTGACAAGGCGCTCTTCTCTCTCCAGCTGTATAGACTCATGGTTTGAAGTGAACAGATCTTGCCCGGAGCATCCTTCCGATTGACCCGCCGGGCGTGCTTGCTGACTTCTCTCTAAGGTGAGCCTGCTGCTCAAAGGGGATTCACCCGCGCTGGGTTTGAATCCCGGGATGGAATGGGGTGGGGTGGGATGGG
>VZSF01008280.1:219182-234391 GCA_013398295.1 Chionis minor | reverse complement strand
CGGGAGCCCGGCGGCGGGGCGGGGGTTAAGGACCACGGGGCGATGGCAGCGGTAGAGCCACGCGTGGGACCCGCGGCTCTGGGAGACCCCCTCGGCGGGCGGGGAGGGGGGCACGGAGCCGGGCAGGCGCTGGCAGACCTCCAGCCTGGGGGAAAAAACCCCTCCGGGGGCCCCTGAGGCTATCCCACGGCTGGGGGGGGGGAGGCGGGATCGGGGTGCGTGTGGGAACTGCCGGGCTGGCTGCGATGCCCCGTTTGGGAAGATGTTTTTAGATGTGAAACCTGATTCTGTGGCCGGGTCAGTGCACCCCATCCTGCAGGGATACAGCTGGTGCCGGGCTGGAGCGGGTGGGATGGTGTGGGGTCACCACGGGGCACCCGGCTCCCGAGTCGGGGCAGGAGGAAACCAGAAGGGGCACGGGAGCTCTGCGGAGGGTGGAGAGACGGGGTTTCTCCCCAGTGCCTGGGCTGGGACGGATCAGTGGTGACCCTGACTCAGGGTATGGAGACGTAGCCCGAGGTGGCCAGGTGCCAGGAGGTAGCAGGGACAGGGTGGAGCGATCCCGGCATTGCCGCCTTCCCCGACAAGCAGCTTTTCAGCAATTGCAGCTGAAACTTAAATAAACCATAAAGCCTGGGCGCTGCCACTGTGTGGCTGGGCCCTGCGGCAGCCGTGGGCGCACGGAGGTGCCAGGGGACAGGGTAAGTGTCTCCGCTTCGTCTCCGCTTCATCCTGCGCAGTCCCTCTGGTCACTCATCGGCACCTCCTACCTGGCCCCCTCCACCCCACTGCTCCTGGGACTCCCCATCCCTCCTCTGTGCTCTCCCGCAGCTCTTTCCTTCCGGGCAGGAGCTGGCAGGTGCTTGATTTTTTGTCCTCGCATTTCCTGCTCGGAGGCAGGAGGCAGGGCAGCCCGGGTGGGGCTGACACGGGGGGTGACGACACTGACACCCCCTGTCTGTGCCCAGGCGCCCACCGGAGCCGTCGCGATGGAGCTAGGGAACATCTCACAGCCTGTGTACGGTCCTGGCACGGAGGCGCCGGGGAGCAGCACGCCGGGCCTGGTGGGAATGGTCCATGGCTTCCTGCGGCTGGTGCAGCCCAACGCCCTGCCCGTAGGTGGGTGCACAGCGGTGGTGGGGCTGGTGATGGGGCGTGGGGGGCTGCTCAGAGCTTCAGGGTCCCAGCTGATCCTGAGCCCTCCTGCACTGGTGATGGTCCATCCAGCATTTAAATGCCGGGCCACTGGGTTAGGAGGGGTATGGAGTGGAGGGGAAAAGGAGTGGGGTCTCTGAGGACTGTCAGCTGTGTCCCATCACAACTGTGAGGCAGTCTCAGGTGGGCCCCAGGACAGGCTTTGGTGGCAGTGCCACCTTGCAGAGTCCTGCCCCATCCTCCCTCCAGGTATCTTCATCCCAGGCCCCAGCGAAAAGGGCAGAGCCACCCTGGCACTGTCTGCGCGTTTGCGGGGTCCTTGCCTGGCTTGCAGCCCTCTGACAAGGCGTGCTTAGGCAGGACCCGGCTTGAGGCCACCAAGAGCAGCGTGTCCCACCCCCTGCACACCACCCTGCTTGCCAGCGCTCGCCCTCCCTCCTTCACCTCCCGGGGGACGTGCCGCTGGCACAGCTCTGCCCCGAAGCGACTGCAGGTCGGCATGGGTGATGCCAGGACCTTGCGGCGGCTCAGTGCCCCCCGGGCGAGCGCTGCCCACCTCGGGCACCACCCTGGCTGCTGGCACCTCTGCTTCCTCCTTCCCTGGGCTTGGCCCCTGCTCGCCAGCGACGTGCAGGTAAACGTGTGGCTAGCAAACAAGGCTGTGGTGGCCTTGTTTGTGTCACACAAATACCAGGGTTCAATCACACGGCAGCGTGTGTCGGCACGGCTTGTAGTGAGGCCACGGTGCGTGGGCAGGGTGAGACTGAAAGAGGGAGCGTGGCCGGGGGACTTTACCCCAGCACCCATCCCATGCTGACTGTGCCGGCCGGGCGCCTGGGGCTGGGCTGCAGGAGGGGCAAGCCAAGGGCAGCCGAGGTGGTTGTCGGAGCATACCCCGTCGAGCCTGCCCCCGGTGCCCACTGGAGTGAGGACCCCCTTGCTCCATGGAGCCCTGAGAGCCCGGGAGCTGGCAGCGCTTTTCCTGGGTGCAAAAGGGCTGTGTGACATGACGGCCAGGGAGGGCCAGCTGGAGGGGAGAAACATGCCATGCACTCACAGCGGCTCTGAGCCGCAGTGCTGGAGGTGATGCCTACTGCTGGGACCCCCTCTCTGGGGTGAGCAGGGTGTGGGTTCCTCCTGGAGGTCCCTCCAGGGCCCAGCACCTCCTCACAGCTCTCTCCTCTCCTTGTCCCCCAGAACTGATTGCAGATTTTGGGCAGGTCCAGGGCGTGGAGGCCATCCGGAAGAAAGTCCCGGAGGTGAGCAGGCAGCCAAGGCAGGGAGCTGGCAGCCCCAGACCAGGGCTGGGGGATGCTGGTGGGTGCTGCTCCAAGGCTGAGCCTTGGGTGCTGGGCAGCAGCAAGGGGAGATGTGCAATGCCCTGGGGGGGGACCCATCCTGCCCCCTGCAGGTCTGAAAAGGACCCTCAGAGCCGGGGACCCTTCAGGGGCACTTGTGTTATGCTGCCTCTCATTCTTCCTCTCCCAGCTGCTGCTCTACGAACTGGGTTTCCTGGTCTGCATAGCCATCGGGCTCCTTTTCATCTTCCTCGTGCCCCTGGTGGGATGGTGCTTCTGCTGCTGCCGCTGCTGCGGCAATTGCGGGGGCCGCATGTACCAGAAGCAGGGCCAGCACACGGGCTGCCGGCGCCGGGCGCTCTGGGCCTCTGTCCTGCTGGTCTCGGCTCTCCTCCTGTGAGTGCACCGGCTGGGAGGCTCCGGATGGGACCCGAGGGCGGGTGGAAACGCCAGCGCTTGGCGGCCGTGCCAGGAAGCTGCCATTGTTCACAGCGGCAGATCCCAGCACGGCAGGACAAAGGAGGGGAAGCAGTGGTGGTGGGGAGCTGGCCCTGGGGGGTTCCACATTGACATGGTGCAGACCCTTCCCAACAGCTTCGCTGCAGGGAAGTGCGGGCACACCAGGCACAGGGCTCCCCTATTCCTCAGTTTCCTGTGTCCCTCCTCTCTGGTCCTTTGGTGGTGTGCGGGGCACTCACTGGGATGCTCTGGAAAGGTGTGCTCCAGACCTGCAGCCTGGGGTCACTGTGGGCGGGTTCGGAGGGTCCTAGGGGGGAGCATCAGGACCGAGGTCCACGCGCGCTGACCCTGCCACCCTTCCCTTGCAGCGCTGGTGATGTCTGTGCCTTCATCAGTAACACCCGCTTCTCCCAGGCCGTGGACGGCACCTTCCCCAATGCCAACAACACCCTGGACAACATCAGCATCTACCTGACCTCCATCCCTGAGGCACGCCTGGTCCCACCTCCCTGGCTGGGTGCCTGATGGGGGGCAAAGAGCCCCCCTGGGGAAGGGTGGCCGTGGGGCTGAAGGCGGGGAAGGGTCCCCACCTGCACTGACCTCCCATCTCTGTCCCTGCAGCAAATCAATTTTGTCATCGACAGGAGCGATGTCCCGCTGGGCCGCACCAACCGCAGCATCCAGGGTGAGGGCGTGCAGCAGGGGGGGGCTGGGGCACCCTGGGGGTGCTTGAGGAGTGGAGGTGGCGGAGGGTGACACAGGTGGTTGCTGACCCCGGGAGCCACAGGGGGTGGCTGGTTCTCATGGGGATGTCTAAAGGGAGCAGGTTTGGGGGCTCCTCCAGGCTCCCGCTCTGCTCCTGCTTTTCTCCATTCAGGCTCCTCTCTGGGAGGGTAACACAGGTGTTGATGGGGTGTGGGGGGGGTCTCCTCTGTCCACCTTGCTGGGAGGGTGTGTGTAGGATGGGCTCCTGGGGAGGGGTCAGTGTTTTTGGCAGCTCCCCTGCAAGCGCCAGGCTGTTCAGGGCGGCCTGGTCCCACTGCTGGGGATCCCATCATTGGCACCATCTTTCCCATCTCCACAGACATCGGGCCCAACCTGGGTGGCATGATCGTCTTGAGCATCAGGAACAGCACGGATGGGGCTCTGGGATCCCTCCAGAGCCTCTTGCAAGGTAGTGGCCCCATCCCTGGGGGGCTGGCAGGGCCTCGGAGGGGATTCGGGGGGACGCTGGGGCAGGTACATGCCTGGGGGGCTCCAGCAGGATTGGGTAAGGCCCCCAGGGAAGGAGGTCCATCTGGCCACTCCAGCCCCAGCCTGGGGCAAATGCTGGGGTTTTGAGAGGGCGTGCCCCTACATTGCATTTTTGGATGGGTCCCCAAGGCTCAGCTGGGTGAGGACAAGCTCCCGCCCCGCTGGCAGGATAACCTTGAGCCCCTCTTTATCTCCCCAGGGATGGAGACGCTGGCAGCCGGCTTCGACAGCATCACTGGCACTCGCTCACACCTCGAGGAGCTGCAGAGCAACTACAGCCAGCGGCTGGACAGCCTGCGGGACAGCCTCAACCAGACCCTGCGGCGATGCGGCCGCCCCTGTGACAGCGTGTCCCTGGACGGCCTCACCTTCATCGCCAACTTCAGCACGGTGAGGAGGGGCAGGGTGCGGGGAGAGGAGCTCCCCGCAACCCCTTCCCCAACCCCCGCAGCTCCCTCACCCCAGGCTCTTCCCCGCAGATCCCCAGCGTGGAGCAGCAGCTGGAGGCACTGCGTGATGTGTCTGGCTCTGACATAGCGGCCAGTTTGGAGAAGGTAAGGGGTGTCCCCCCGCCCCCAGCAGCTGGACGCAGGGCTGGGTACTCCTAGCACTGCTGGGTCTGTGCTGCGAGGGGGTGGCTTGGGAAGAGACCCCCCAGGAGTTCATTGCCGTTGCGTGGAGGGATGTGCTGGTCGGAGGTCTGCCTCAGCTGCAGCCTGCCCGCTGTCCCCACCGCTCCCAGGCGCTGGCACAGTCAGGGCTGGGTGCTGGGGGGAGCCTGGCTGCCCTGTGCCACCAGGATGTGGGGATGGAGGGGATGTGCCCTGGACTGCGGGCGGGGATGTGAGCTGTATGCTGTGCCCTCCCCGGACACAGGTTAACAGCACGCTGGACAAAACCCCCGCCAAGGTGCAAGAGCAGTCTCAGGAGCTGGTGACAAGTAAGCAAAGCTTTGTGCCCCTCCGTGTGCCAAACTCCCCCTCTCCCAGGGCTCCGTACTCCCTTCTCATCCCATCCTTGCCTGGAGACCTCCCCTACTGCCACCCCACTGCCCGCAGCCCTGCCTGTCCCCGAGTCCCCATGTGCTATCGTGCTCATGCCATCCTTGACCAAAGCCACCCCCTTCCCATTCTCTCCCAGTCCCTGCTGCCCCAGGCGGACCTGCCCCAGATGAGCAGGACCTGGGCAGCCATTCACAGCACCAAACTGTCCCTGTCCCCTGCAGAGACCCAGGACCAGCTAGACTTCATCATGCAGGAGATCAGGAGCTTGCAGGAGCAATTGCCGCTCCTGGATGTGGAGAAGAAAGTTGGGGCCTTTGTGGGCAACGCCACATCTGTGCTGGAGAAGTACAGGAAGCCAATCATGACCTTGGATGACATCAGGTAGGCGAGGGGATGCAGGGTCCCCCTGTTCCCTTGTCCAGAGAGGCTCAGGCTCTCGATCCTCCAGTTACTGGAGCTGGGGGCTTGCTCGGTGGTGGGGCTGTGGGTGCAGGGTAGCCAGAGCTGTGCCTTGCAGCCACCCGTGCCCCTTCTTTGCCAGGGTGCCTGGGGGCTTTTTCCTCCCCAACAAGGCAGCTGGTGGGATGCTGGGCACTGCTCGCAGTGTAAGGTCCTTGGTGTCTGATTCCTGCCCCTCGTCTTGCCCCAGGTGGAGCGTCTGTGTCGTCCTGTGCTGCATGGTGCTGCTGGTGGTCCTCTGCAATGTCATTGGGATGCTGCTGGGGCCTCTGGGGCTGAAGGAAAACGTGCTGCCCACGCAGCGCAGCAGCCTCTCCAATGCCGGCGGGAACTTCTTCATGGCGTGAGGCTCCCTCAGCTGCTGAGGATGCATGTGGGAGCGGTGGGGTGGATGGGCAGGGCTGGCCTGGGGGATGCTCAAGCCCCTAAATCGTCAAATGACTTCAGCTTAATCGCCTGCCCCATGGCAACTCGCTGTGCAGATGGTAAAGGCGAGGATAAAACATGGTGCTGGTGAAAAGCATTTGAGTGGAGCCCGTTCACCCCTTGCCGTTGGGGGCCTGGCAGTGTGCGTGTGGTCCAGTGGCCCTATGGATAGGTGGTGGCTTGCAAAGCTCGGGGAAGTCCCAGGGTACAGCCCAGCTGTGCTCCAGGGGCTGAAGGCAGAGTGGAGATGTGCTTGTGGGAATGGTGGTGCTTCCCAGCATTGCTGGGGGAACAAGGGGTGTGCAGGCTCTGGGCTCTGCGGGCTGGAGGCAATGCTGCCATCAGCGCCAGGGCATGGGGCCTCGGGCGCTGATTGTGTCTGTCATGGCAGAGGGGTCGGCTTCAGCTTCATCTTCTCCTGGCTGCTGATGCTGCTGGTGCTGATCACCTTTGTGCTGGGGGGGAACCTCTACGTGCTCATTTGTGAGTCCTGGCGCAGCCAGCAGCTCTTCCAGGTGAGCCCCCCTTGGGAAAACACCCCTGCCTGGAGCCACTGATGCCTTTCTGAAGGCTGCTGGTGGAGCAGAGGCGGCGTTGGCTGGTTTGGGATGCTCTTCCCAGGTGTCCTGCCCTGCACTGTGTCTAGTTTCTTCATCTCTTCTCTTGCTCTCAGCTCCTGGACACCCCTGGTCTGATCCCTGGCTTTAATCTGTCAGAGCTGCTGGGCCAGGAGGGTGGCACAACAAATTTCTCGGAGATGTACAGGTGGGTCCCAGTTCCAGTGCTGTGCTGTGTCTTTGGGGAGGGGTACAGCTGCTCGGCGCCCTCGGATGCTCCCTGGGATGGAGGCAGCTTGGATGCCCTGGCTGCGGGCAGGCGCCAATGCCAGGGAAGGAGTGAGGTGCGACTCACCTTGCGTGGGTGAGGACACTGCTCCTGGGACAGGGTGGCCTCTCGCCTGCCCGTTAGCCCTATGCCCCCCTCCTGCAGGCAGTGCCAGCAGGATGCTGCCCTGTGGCAAATGCTGCACCTGGACCAGAGCGTGTCCCTGGATGAGCTCCTGAACATCAGCCAGGTGAGCACTGGGGTGCCAAGGTCTGGGGGGCAGAGCTGGGGGCATAGGGCTGGCACTGAGGGGCCAACGTTGTGTCCCATTATGGCTCTCCTCACTCTGGCAGTACACAGAAGAGATCTCCACGGCCTTCAAGAAGGTGAACATCACCCTGAGCCCCATCTCCCTGCTCAACCAGAGCCAGAGAGACTTGCTGCTGAACGCCAGCCAGGCTGGGCAGCCCCCCAACTTCACCCCCACTCTGGAGCAGGTGGGTTGGGGGCAGCCTGGTGTTGGGATGTGGGGGGGGGGTGCCCAGATGTGTAACGAGGGGGTCCATTGCCCCCTCCCCTTTGCTGCTGTGGGATTCCCACTGCAGGTCCCAGGGTGTCCCCTGCCATCCATGTCGCCTTGGGGCAACCAGGCACCTCCTCCACCCAGGAGGTCCTGGCTCCGCTCTGCCCTGCACAGGCCCCCTGTGAGCCCCATTCCCTCTTCTTATGGCTCTGTCTCCACTTTTTCCAGCTGGATCAGAACATGACCCAGGGAAGCCTCCTGGATCTGGCCGCAAAGCTGGAGCAGCTGGCAGACGAAGTGGTGAGAGACCATGACATCCTGGGGACATGGCCGCCCTGTGCCCAAAGCTGCTGGCTGCGGGAGCTGCTCCGCAGACCTGCCTGAGTGCCGAGGGAAAGCAAGGCCCTTCACTCTCACCCAGCTCTTTCCTCCAGCCCAGCCCAGCTCCCCCATCAGAGGGCTGTGATGGGGCAGGGACCCCGTGCCAGGACGTGGACGTGAAAGAGGAACTGAAGGCTGGTGCTCACAGTCTGAGGGAGCTGGACAAGGAGATGCAGACGAGCTTCTCTGGGCCGCTGGTGAGCAATGCCGGGGTGGGGAAGGTCCTGGGGATGCTGGCTTGGGCTCCCCCAGAGCTCAGAGCCTGCTGGTGGGGTCTCAGCTGAGCCAGGGGTCTCTGCCTCTGACCCCCCTCTCTCCATTCCCAGCAAAGCCTGAAGGACGACATCTACTCAGTGCAGAGAAGGGCTTCCCTGCTCGAGGTAAGCTGCACACGGGGGCCTCCTGAGCACACCCCAGTCTGCGGCACCCTGCAAAGCACCCTTGAGGTCCTGCAGTGCAGATGGTGGGGGCTGACCTGCAGTCTGGGGTGCTGGTGGCTGCTGTGGGACTCCCCAGGCATGCACTTTGGGGGCTGCTCATGGGGCAGAGGGAGGGAGCCCATGCCACAGACCCTGCCAGGTGCAGGCTCCATACGCCCGAGGCACCACCAGCCCGTGACTGCTGGGGACACCACAGCTCAGAGATGGTGTGCCCCAGGGATTGCTGCCGGGCAGGGTGGGGGAGATGCGGGGACCCCACTTCCCCCACCACACTGCTGAGAGCACCTTTTACCCCAGGAACAGACAGGTGTTGCTCTGGACAAAGCCAACAAAACCCAGGAGTTTCTGGAGAGAGAGATGGCAAACATCATCAAGAACGTGAGCTCCCCTTGCCCTGCTGCTGGGCCATGCAGTGGGGATGTGACTAGACCCCCACACCAAGACCTCCCTCTGTGCAGGGATGCCAAGCAATGTCTGGCTGCTTCTCCTGCCCTGTTGTCTTCCCTGGGGGTCCCCTAAACCCCTGGGTGCCCCCTCCCCTTATGGCCCCCCCAGGCAAGGGACTGGGATGGGGCTTGCAGCCCCATTGCTGCTGGGTTGAGGTGGTGTGACAGCCTTGATCTTGACATGGAGGGGACATGGGGCACAGAGTGGGCTGGGGGTGCAGCATCTCCACTCTGCTCACCCACCCCTAGGAGACATGGGCTTTTCTGGAGGAGCTGTTGGACTTCTTTGAGACCTACATCTCCTGGGCCAAGAGCAAGGTGAGTTGAGCCTTCCTTGGTGGGGTGGAGGGAAAGGGAGGATGGGCTGCAGGGTTTTGAGGAAACTGACACATCCTGTCAACACCATGTCCTCAGCTGACAGAAGATGTGGCACGTTGCAAGCCCATAGCTCAGACCCTGGATAACGTGGAGGCTGTCACCTGCGACTACCTCCTAGACTCTCTGGTGAGTTGGGCAGCAGTGTGTAGGGTGGCAATGACGTCCCCTTGTCCCCTTCATGCATAGGATGAGGGGTACCCATCTCTGTCTTGAGCAAGCAGGGCTCGGCACCTCCCTGACGGATTGCTGTGGCTAAGACTAAAGGCCAGGGGTTGGTGGGTGGTCTCTGGGGGGCCTGGGAGTGAAAGAGGCTCTCCCAGTCCCTGTCTGGGCCCTGATGGCTCTGCCCCCACACCCAGAATGCCTTCTGGTTCAGCCTGGGCTGGTGCACCATCTTCCTGCTGCCCAGCATCATCCTGGCCGTCAGACTCGCCAAGTTTTACCGCCGCATGGACATCGCCGATGTCTACAGGTGAGGAGCTGCCCTCCCCCTGCAACCACGCTGGGTCTGGGGTCCGCCCCGCACGCTGCAGACCGCCCCTTCGTGTGCTCTGCGGCAGCCTGTGGGGCTGATCGTACAGCAATGCCGGCTGGGGTGGACCAGGGGGGTGGCTTGGGACCTTCAGCTTCCAAGGATGGAGATGTTTTGGAGAAAAGCCAGGCTCTGCCACCCTCCTTTGAGCAGCCGAAGGTGCATAGGACCCCCTCCCCTCGGAGGAAGGAGCCCAGCTCTGCACGGCAGGGCTGCAGCCCCCAGCCTGGCTCGGGGTCCGCCACCCGACTTGCTCCACGTTGCACTGATTTTTGTGTGCTGCACAGCTGGATGCCGCGCAGAATGCGACGCACTCTGCGGTTGGCATCATTGCCACGAGGGTGCAGTGCTCGCTCGTGCACACGTGGCCGCCGGCGCCCCAGGGCTGCCCCCCAGCCCTCTGGGGACATTTCCTGGTACCTCTGGGGACCTCTGGCAGCCCCACCTCCAGTGCAGCTGTGACCCCTGAGGGTAGTGACCAGTTTCCAGTTGGATTTCCAGCTATGGAGGGCTACGGCTTGGCCCCGCAGTGCAGACAGCCTGCTGGGGGTTCCCCTGCTCCAGGATTGCAGTTTCTTGGGGGAGCTGGGGTTTGCAGCACCCCCATCCCCACCGTGGCCCCAGCCAGCCTTCCTCCCCCTGCCCTACTCCTCCTCGCTCCATGCCCCGGCTCTCCAAGCCCCACTGGTGGCCCCAGCACCTTTCACTTCCCCCTGTAGCCAGCATCTGAGCTGGCTGGAGACACGGGCTCAGCTGCCAGAAAAACTTGGGGGAACTGAAATTGTGGCACGGGGGAGCTGTGTGCCATTGAGCCGGGGAGCGTGAGGCCCCGCTCTGCCTGCCTGGGGAAGGAGCAGTGATGCTCTGGGGGCAGCAATGTTTGGGGGGGCTGTAGGAGCCCCTGCTCTGTGTCCCGATGGGGCAGCTGGCATGAAGGGGACCATAACACCCTGCAGCCTCCTGGGTCCTCCTAGTGTGCCCTGGGGGAGACCTTGTCCCACCAGGAGATGCTGGGCTGTCCCAGGAGTCATCTTGTTGCTCTACTGACTCTTTCATCTTTTTTTTTTTTCTCCTCCAGGAATGAAATCTTGGAGATGTAAGTAGCAGTGCCAGGTCCCTATGTGGGGTGGGGCGCAGCTCCTGTGGGATGAGGGGGGAACAGGGCACAGAGGGAGGGGACCGAAGAGAGGAACAGGACAAGAGTGTTGGTACCAGAGGAGGACTGGGGAGGTGGGACCTGCGCAGCACAGAGACTCTTCTGGGGTCCCCCCATCATCTTACCACTCTCCTAAATTTCGGGGTGCTGCTGCTCCCAGCCTCCCTCAACCTGGTGGGGTGTGTGTGGGGTCTCTGTACCTTCTTTCCTGTGGGGCTGGGTGACATGGGTGGGATGACATTTGGCCGTCCCAGCGCATCCTGGGCTGTCCCTTGCTCCCCTCTGGGGATGACACAGGTGACCTTGGTTTTGCAGGCCACCCACATTCAACTTCTACAAAATCCCCCGGCCGTCCACGAGGCATTAGCCCCTGTTGCCCACAGCACAGACACGGAGGAGATGGACACAGCTGCTCCGTCTGCTGCGCCTTCTCCTTGGGTGCTGGGGAGCAGTTTGGGACTCCCCAGCTGAAATGCCCTCCCCAATTCCCATTATGTGACAATGCCCCGGTATGTGTGGGAGAGGGGCTGCCCTTTGCACTATCCCAGGTGGGACTTCACCCCCCCACCCCAGACGCCATGGGCTCAGGGCCCCTTGTACCATACATGCCACCACAGCCTGTGCTGCTGGCCAGCAGGAACCTGCTTACTCAGGCTCCTTGCTCGAAAAATATGACTATTTTTGCAGGGAGCCTGACTCTTCCCAAGGCTGTGATTTTTGGTGTCAAACAATAAATGGGGTATTTGTGTGCACTGCGGGCACGTGGTTGTGCTCTTCACATCCGGCTGCAATGGAAGGATGCAAGGGTAGGGGCAGGGAGGGTTTCCCACTGCTGGGATAAGCTGGGGCTGTGCCTGGGACTAGAGGGCTCTTGCTGAGGTCCCCAAGTGTGCTCTGCCCACGGCTAGATCCTGGGAATCCTGACCCAGCCCATGGGTTGATGTAGGACCACTGCTCAGGATCACTGGTGCTGGGTGATGTTCTCCTCACCAGGCAGCCCTTTGGACCTGTGGCTAGCTCAGTGCCAGGCCCTTCTCCGGGAAAACGAATCCCAAAAGTCTCCTGTCCATGAGGTGCCCCTCACACATGGGCACTTTCCTGTGTCCTCCAACGACCCTGGTGTGTGTCATCTGTAGGTTTCCAGTTACTTTATGGGGAGCCTGCACTTCCCTCCCTCTACTGGGTATGGTGGCACAGGGACTTTCAGTGTCCATCCCCTGCATGGCCCGCACTGCTGCACGGCATGGATGGGCACGGTGAGAGCTACATGCACAGATAAACCAGGGGCAACCTGGTCTGCAGCCGCTGGGGTGAGTGGAGGTGTTGCTTTGTGCTGCTCCTCCTTGGCGCAAGCACAGGGACCGTCCCAAAAGACGGGTCAGGGACGAGGGACATACATGAGCAGATTGACTCATTTCCTCCGTTGCAAATTCCAAGTCTCTCCGGAGCGAGTGACGGGGCCGAGCTGGCCAGCTTGCCCTCTGCTACATGCATCTGCTTTATCGCTTTTTCCATTTGCCTTCAGATCTTCTAATCGCTATTTTTTCCTTCAGGCGTTATCTGAAGCTGCACCGGCCTTACCTCCTGCTGTCTCCCCCCAGCACCCGTCCTGACTGCCCCGTGCTTGCCTATCACCCAGCTGAATCTGTCCTGCCTGGTGGCTCAGCCCCTGCTTCCCCCAGGGATGCCCACCCTTTCTGGTCCTCAGGGCGGGATTTCCTGGGGCCTCCTTGGAGAGCATTTCTCTGTTTTGGCTCCACTTGCTCTGCCTTCGCTCTTCTCCCACCCTAACACCCCAACCTGCCGAGCTGTGACTGTTCTGTGCTTGTCTAGGGCTGTGCTTGTATGGAGGTTTCCATCCCTGAGCCCCAGGCTGTCCCCACCGCACAGCGTTCCCCACTTTTTCCCTTGCTGTGCCTCGGGGACACCAGCCCACGCAGGACTGCCGCTGGCTTCAGTTACTGCTCACTGGCTTTGCAGGCACCGCTCCTTCCCTGCTGCCCTCTCGGCTCAGCCCCCAGCTGCAGCCTTTTCCTCTCTGCAGAGCCCGTGCTGGAAGGCAGGGAGCTTGACCCTCCTTGCTCGCTGCGTCACCGTGGCCACCTGCATCCAAACGCAGCCCTGGCAAGGAAAGCCTTCCCCCCAAACTACTGCACAGCCTTGGCCAAGGCATGGGGCTTGCCCTCAGCAGCTCCCCATTCGCATCCCAGTCCCTGGAGCCCTGGCTCCGAGAGGCGCCTGGGTCCATGCTCCTCCTCCTGAGCAGTGCTGGGAGGCAGGAGAGAGCGGCGTCAGACGGGGAAGAGGTGAGGATGGATCATTGCCCACAGCGGTTGCCACCGGCTCCCCGGTCAGGCCAGGCTCCCTCCGCTCACAGGAGCGGCGGCTGCCAGAATCCACTTCCCTTGCGTGGGAGGGAAACTCGCAGTGCCCCACGGCCGCAGCACAAGGCCCACCATAAAGAAGGCCTCATCGCCAGCCAGCCAGCCTCTAGAGAACCGTTGCAGCAGTTCCTCTTCCCCTTTGCCAGACTTTTTTTCTACCACAGGGACTTTCCTTGTCTGGGGGAGGCCCCGCCACATCTTTACAGTGGTTTGACAAACCACCATCCCTCCAACGGCGGCTCTGCCGCTGTTTACCCAGGGCAGCAGGCTCCTGCCAGAGCCAGCCTGGTGCTCCCTGTTGCTGGTTTTCCAGCCAGGAACAAAGGGACAAGTTGCAGCCCTTGAGAAAAAATTCTCCCTTCCTCAACCTTATCTTGGGCCCAACCACAGCTCCCCCCAGCGAGAAGCCCAAATGGCCTTTGGGGTTTGCTTGTGGCACCAAGCAGCTGCAGAGAGGATGGCAGCAAAGCCCAAGTAGGTCTCCTTGCTCCCAGCAACGTGTGGCCTTGCCTTGGCCGAACTGTGCACTGTCTGTGATGGTGCTTCTGGGATGGCTACCTGCCTGCCGGTGCAGAATCCTGCCTCCATGGCTTCGTGGTGGTAAAGGGTCAAGCTCTGCGGAGGGAATGGGCTGTCCAGGAACAGCTTGATCTCCGAGCCCAGCAAGCGCCAGCGGTGAGCCACGCTGGGCAGGACCACGGCGAGTTGAACTTGGCCACTTTTCACCAGAAGCAAAACAAAGCTCCCCTCACCCTGAGGACGTGCATCCTCACAACATCTGCCGCCGCCCCAGCACTGCTTTCGGAACCTTTATTTTTAAAAGGAGCGTGTCTTCCACACTTCCACACCCCACTTGGAAGAGGACTAACGCAGGTGAATCCCCTCACCCTCTATCCCATCCCAGCCAGGCTCTGCCAGCCCGGCAAGGCAAGAGTCGGCTCCTTCACACCACAGCCCCGAGTGCAGGGGCAAAGCCACAGCCAGGGTCTCTCTCCCGCAGGAGGGGGCCAGGCAGTGAGCACCGGAGAGAGGCTGGAACCTGGATCTTCCCGCAGGACTGCTCTCAAGTTACACTGACTTTGCAAACAGAGGCACAATATGAGCCAGACAACCCTGACAAAGCCCCTTTGTGTCCTAAGGGCAAAGGTAGAGGAGATGGGAACAGAGGGCCTGGGCGTCCTGCAGCATAATCTGAGCTTCCACAAAGGAAGGGGAGAGGCAGGGCCAGCCCCAAGCTCACACAGGATGCTGCAGGCTTCTCGGCTCAGAAGAGAATTTGGGTACCGTCTGGGATAGAGAGATAAGGGAATTAGGCTGCTCTCTTCAGTTAAGTAGCTGCAATCAGTCACAGCTACAGGACTGATCCCAGAGGAATTGCAGTGAGACAGCGTGCAGAGTGCTGCAGCTGCCAGTGTGTCTGCTGGGACTCCCAGTACCATGGAGCTGCGCCACACTGGCATCCAGCATCCGACTGAGCCCAAAGCAGCAGGACCTGGTGACCCCACTGCAAGAAACATGCCCAGCTTCTCACAGGCAGGGCTCGGACACACCACCCGACCTGCTGAGCAGAGAATGGGGGAGGAAAGGTCGTGTGTGTCCCTGCTCACCACTCCACCACCACTCCTAGAGGATCAGGGAAGTTATAAAGGAGCCAAGCAAACCAAAAACAAAGTGCTTTGAGCAGGGAGCAGTTCTGTAGTCCTGTAGTACAACCAGCGCTGTCATCGGCAAACGCACCCGGCATTTGCTTCTCCACTGGGGCACACGCAATTGCACTTGCTAGAAATAGCCAGAAAGCCTGCCCTGGCTTCAGGCGAGATCCCCCAACCCCAGCCACCCAACGGACTCTTCGAGATGCTGCTGCAGGGAGGCTTCAGAAAGGAGCAGGCTTCCATACTGCCAGGCAGGGCAGGATTCCCTGGGGTGGACGCGGCTTTTCCCTCCTTATGCACCCAAGGCTTGGGATCCCATCGTGCTTCCCCCTTTCACACAGCGTCACTCTGTACCAGTGCCGAGGGGGAGGAAGTCCTTGCCACGGGTGGCTGAGGGGCATCATCGTCCACTGCTTTTGAGGAGATCTTGTGCTCTC
>VZSF01008280.1:79125-216371 GCA_013398295.1 Chionis minor | reverse complement strand
TGCCGGCGGCGCTAGGACCGCGCGGCGCGGGGCCCCCCCTCCCGCTTCAAAGCGCATGCGTGGCGCGGCCGGCGGCGCCTGCGCAGTGGGCAGGAGAACGGCTCGCCCGCAGGTAAGTGCCGGGGATCGGTGGGGGCGGCGGCGACGACGTCGCCCCCCTCCCCCTTCTCCCCCCTTCACCGCTGGGCCAGGCCACGCCCCGCCCCCCCGCCCGGGGCTGGGGCGGCACCGCACCGCACCGTACCGCCACCGGGGGCTCCGCCGCCCCGGGGAGGGGGGGGTGTCTCCGCCGGGCGGGGACGCTGTCCGCCACCAGAGGCCTCCCCGTGCACCGTCTCCCGGGGGCGGGGGTGCCCCGCAGGCGCGGCCCTCGGGGGAGCGTCCCCGGCCGTTGGGCTGGCGGCACCTTGCCGGGGGCTCGGGGGGCTCCGAGGGGCTCAGCCCGCTTTGCCACAGCCCCTCCGGTGGTGCCCGCTGTGTGTCAGAGCCCCTCGCTGCCCGCTGGCCCGGCCCTGCCTGGGGCCTGGCCGCCCGCCGGGCGGCTTGGGGCGTGCGGAAGGCTGTGGCTGAAGAAGGTGCGGGCCCTTTGCCCGCAGCGCCCCGCTCAGCCGTAATAACGCCTGGCCGCCGCCTTGGGTGCCGGGCAGGGGGCTGCTGGGGGTTGGGGGGGGCTGGTAGAGGCCTGGAGTTGCCCAAACTTTTGGCCCTCTGGTGTGGTTGCTCACGGGCCGCAGCGTTGGCCGGCTGCTGGCACGGCTTGGCTGCAAAAAACCCCTAAACCCAAAAACCCAAGCAGGCCACCGTCTTTAATCATCCATCTAAGTACCCGGTTTGTCTCACAGTTGTATAAGCACTTGTATGGGCAAAGCAAAGGGGAGCAGAAGACAGCGCTAAAGGAGTGGGAACTTGTTGCGTGGGTCACGCTGAAGGCGGTGGCAGGTTGCTACACAAGCCAGCTCGCAGCCCCGGCTGGAGCCCTGTTGCATATGTCGCCCTAAGGAAGTTCACTCCTCAGCAGAGACTGTCAGCTGAATATATGATGAGAGCCGGCTCGGGCTGAGCGGGGTGGGTGGAGAATGCAAAGCAATAAGATCATTGGGATCGTTGCGATAACGTGGTGATTGCAGTTCACCAGCTGTTTGAGCTCCAGTGGGAAGCGTGACAACTTCTAAGAGGAATTTCAAGGCAGGGGGGAAAAGGGCATCAGTTTGGGTTTTTCCCATAATAATAATGTAATCCTCTGCCTGTGTCACTTAGGGCACTTTTTACTGTGTGCAAAGAGATTCTGCAGGCGGGGTATAAGCGGTGTAAAAACGTTAAACAGTTATTGGCTGGCATGCACAAAAGAAACAGCGAGGCTTTAATGAGCTGCTAGGCCAGGCATTCATCTGCTCACCAGCCCTGCTAACGCACCAGGCAGCCCCCAGACACCCTTGGGGAGAGGAAGGGTCAGCCTCTGCTGCTCAAAGTTGCTGAGTTGTTAGGTTTTGGCTCCCTGTTTGTATTTTGTTTGTTTGTTTTGTTTGATTCATTTGTTTGATTGATTTTTTTGGTGTGTTTTGTTTGATTCTTTGATTTTTTTTGTTTTGTTTGTTTGATTTTTTTTGTTTGTTTGTTTTAGGATCTTACACCTTTTCCTGTTTGTGTTTTTCCTCCTGAGTGCTTGTGCTACTAATGGCCTATATGTCAAAAACGTTACCTCTCTGCAACACTACCATTCTTATCTTGGCATGGCTCTACTGTGCAGTGTCTTAGAACACAGCAGCTTCCTCAGAAGCTGAAGCCAAGGTCATACAGCTGTGCTGTGTTCAGCACGGGCCTTAGATCCACACTGACAGCTGAAGCCCTGGGAAAAGGGCAGGGAAAGGTTACAGGGAGATTGTTTTTCTTCAGAAGGAAGGCACCTGAAAAGGTCTCCGAGTGGCATGAGCTTTTAGGTGGGAGTGTAGAGACAGTGTGGAATATTTCATGGTAAACTAGGTGGGATGGGTTCTGAAGGGCTTGAAAAGTGAAACCCAAAGAGACCGACACGAGAGAGCTGGGCATTGTAGCCAAGAATACAGAAAGGAAGTGTGATGAAATGAAAAAAAATAGTTTGGAAGAACGGTGTGAACAGATGGAGGTGGAAGCATGTGATGCTTGTCTAGTTGGACTTGACAAGAGGAACCTTAACTAGCTGGTGGTGTGAAGCTGATGTATTGGGTGTTATTTTAAGTGGATGGATAGAGATGAAAGGCAATTATGGACGAAGTGTTAAAAATGTAGCTTGGGTGTTATTGTCGTATATCATTGCTAAAGCAGGTGTACTGGGAGGAATTCTGTGGCTGTATCAGCATTAGGAAGCTGCTTTTCCTGTTTTCCAAGGGAGGGGAGGGAAGGTCAGTAGTGATGTGGCTTTAGATCGCACTATGTAGAAGCGCATACACTGCTACAGATCTGAGCAGGATGGAAGGATTTGCTAGTAAAAATGCATATAATGGGACTGTGCTGGAGACTATGTTGCTTGGTACTGCAGAAAAAGAAGTGGGATCTATGTGGGTTTTTATCTTTGGCACACCTCAAGTATATTTCTTTAATGTGCTGCATGAAGGCACCTGGAAATTTCTGCCAGGTGGATCCAAGGCTCGTGTGCTGTGAGTGTTACCGTCTCCCTTGGTGGTGGGTTGAGCACCTTACAGTTGTAAAGGAAGGTACTATATGGGCAGTTTTAGTTCTAGTGGATAATATGCAAATACTGTTGTAAAGAATGGATGAAATATAAAAGCAGCGTGGACTTACATGAACCGTAACTGCCAAGGCAAGAGCTGGCAGAACGTAAGCTGCAAAAGGGCTTCTAGCAGGAATTTGATCATAATGATTGCTAGAGCCTTGACAAAATCTGGCCTAATGTGTTCCTCCTCTCTCTGCTTTCACTAGTGGTCTGCCAGGCTGCTGCTGGGTGGTCTTGGGGGTTTTCATACTGGCGTCTGAACTGGGTCAAGGCACCGTTTATGCATTGGGATTCATAAACTCTTGTGCTGGGTGCAGGTTGTCTACTGCTTCCTGTGATGGATGAGTGCTGGAACCTGTGTTTTAGCTGCCTGTTGCTCGGGTCCAATATTGACTCTACAGATTCATCACACGGATTAAGTGCAAGCTTTCCCTGGAACTTCACTGAAGAGTTTGATGACTACTTGGCTTATAGCCCATTGCTTTAGAAGCTTTAAGTTAACTTTTAGGCAGGGGTTTATCCCCCTCTCTTGCAATGATCAAAATAACTTTTTAACAACTTTCCTTTAGGCTTGAGTGATACACCTGCAAAATTCTACAGAGCGTGATCACACTGGGTCCCAAGTGCATGCAATTGATGGTAGGCGCAATTAACAGCCCTGCAATATTTAAATGAGTCCAATCTTAGTAGCAGTGGCAAGTCAAGGGATATTGGATTCTAAAAGGAAAAGTATCGCGGTTCTTATTCAGAGACTTTATAAATATTGATTAAGGTCCAGGGCTTTGGCATTAACAAAGTAATATAGATCACAACATTTGCACTACTTTTTTCAGATAGGGAATAAATGCTTTGCCAAGTAAGTCAATATGTGAAAATACCATTTTATGTCATCTGTTTGTTTTCTTTTTATTTAGCCAAGAAGTGTTGCAGTATATTTTTTTGAGGGGTCTACACTGAAAAAAAAGACCACAAATGTTTATTGATCTTTGGTTGTATGTGGGGGTTGGGTGTATGCATCTGTAATCCTGAAAACTTTCAGGTTTGTTAGCCTAGGCAATTAAATGCAAAATCAAGTGCTTGATGGGCTGCATGCAAGATTACAGAAGTTACAGGGTTTGGATCCTGATGTCATTCCAGTGTAGATGTGCATTAGTGCTGTGTTCTCTACAGTAGTATTTTTGCTATGATAAGACGATCCATAGAATAACCATGTCTGTACAGGAGCTGAGTGCCAATGTGGAGCGGCCACAGTTCTCAATGTGCACAAATCTGCGTAAACCTCAGGCTCAAAATGTCAGGTTTATTTTCCCCGTGGATATTCTAATGAAAAGCTAACAGAGGTGTGTTCATCTGAATGTCACATGTTTGGTTGGAATCTCTGCTATGAGTTCTGGAATGAAGCGGGAAGGCAGTGGATGGTTGGATGTGCTCATCCCTTTCTTCCTGACGGGATCAGCTGACTCTGGGGTTGATGACAGATAAAGCAAGAGTCTGCTTGAACTTCTGTCTGCCGTGGCTTTTACCTTCCTGCCTTTGAGCTGCCAAGACTCGTGCTCTGTCGAGGTTTCTTTTAGTTCCAGATGAAGCATCTTGGATCTTCTGCTGCACAGCAAAGTACTTGCTGTTCTAAAAATCCACGTGCGTCTGCTGCTCTTGGCCCGGAGGGGTAGTTCTTCCTGTGCAGTCGGTGACTACAGCAGGATTCACTTAGCAGCATGTGTTAATGGGACTGACCTCTTGACAGAATAAATTATCTGTTTGAACCTAAAACGTGGAAGATGCACTGATGCTTTTTAAATGTGATGCGTTTAAAGGATAATTGTTAACTATATTCAGTGTCGTCGTTTTCATAAGTTGTCACGATGTCCTGATAATTTGACACCTTTACAACTTATTTATAAATGTTTTGTGCCTTTAACTGTTGTCTTCTGGAGCTGTCTAGAAGGTCCCCATTAGCAAAATGCAGTTTCCTGTTTCTGTCTCTCTGACATCTAGAAAATGTAATTGCATAAAGCGAAAAGAAAAAGCCATTTGTACAGCCTCATCATCATAGGTCATGAAACAAGCACAGCCTAATGAAGTGTTGGCATGAAAGGCGACTTTTACTTTTCTTCCCTTGCTCCTCCATATGCTCATTTGTAGAATAACAAATTATAAACAAGAACATTATTTAATCCTTGCCCCTAGCAGTCTTCTTTGTATGTGCTCTGTGCATCTCTGGTTGAGAGACTATGAATCCTGAGTCCCATTTTGACAGAGACTAGAATTTTCACATGATCATGTGATCTCTCTGATGCTCGCCCCACATCAAGCCTTTGTGTCTTGTGGGATTTAGATTTTTCTGTCTTTCTGGAAATGTAGGAAAAGTGCTAAAATGCAGCTCTCAAAGTTCAGGGACTAAGCAGAGTGTATTGATCCCCTTCCGTTCATGTACACATTTGGTGTGAGAACGCTGACCTAGAAGCACTGAGAGTTAGTTTATTAGTTTTGACATTGGGATTCATTAGCCGTAATTCAATTAGAAGCACGCTGATGGATGTGTTTGTATGCCGGGGCTGGCGGCTGCTTTAGGTTCAGAAACTTACAATTCTAGTTGGGAAATTGTTTTGTGCAATCTCGGGTAAGATTTGTATTGCTAGGCTAAGAGTGACATCGTTCTTGATTTGTTTTTTAATAGATTTCTCTCTGTTTCCAATTATGTTTCTAATTAGAATAATGTCTTATTTCCCATGACAGTTTAAAAATAATGCAAAGTCTGTAAAAGAGAAGCTATCAGGATGATTGAATAATGTTTTCTTTTTAGTTTGTTAGACTGAAACCTTTTTCCATCTTAATTGGATATACAGACCTACTAGGCTACAGGAATAATTTCTGTATTTACAGAGGGTTAAGATGCAGTAGTTGCTAAGCTTGGGCCCGTTTCCATTCTCACCCCAGCACACATCAGCCCTTTACCAGCAGGCTGTGTGTATTCCCTTCCTAGCGGGAAAAGGGAACGCCTCTCCCCCTTTCTATATAAATCTCAGCTTTCTGGGTGTGAGATCTGCTGCTCTCTGTCCTACCCTCTGCTTCCCCACCCAGGCAAATCTGCCTTTCACACCTTGGGTAGAGTCTTCTGCAGCAGCAGTGTTTCTCCAGCCTCAAAGATGTTTTCCTGCTGTTTGGAACTGAAATCCACGGTTTGACGGATGGATGTCTGAATAACCTCTTGAGCCTGAGAGTCCTAGTTGAGAACATAGTTGTAGTTTAAGACAATCAAAAGCTGTCTGCAGTGGAAAGAATGTAGACGAGGTTTGGAACTGGTATTCAGTAGTTGCTGGAACCCATTCTTTGGGGGAAAGACAGATCAAAACGTGCTGTGGTTGTGGAAGGGGTTCAGGCAGCCTGGGGTGGAGGCTAAATCCAAAGCTGCCAGCTCAAAAAGCTCTGGGGTCTTGGATGCTGACTGCAGTGAACTTACCTCTTCATGCATAATTTAGCATGGCTGAGTGCAGCTGCCACAAAAGCCTGCCCATGTTTTTTTGGAGCATGACTTAAGTCAAGGCTCTGCCTGAGGTATGCTGCTGCCGTGTGTGTAATTACCTTTGGAGGTATGGGAGAGAGGTTGGGAGCTTAGGGATATGAGAGAAGGGATGGCATTCCCTTTCTGCTAAGTACCTCTGACAGTGCTGCAGTGATGGAGGAGGTTAGAACAGTGCTAAAGCTGTGATGCTGCTTGCCAGAAAAAAATGGGAGATTGCGGATAAATACATGTTTGCGAGGTCAGAGTGGTGATGTGCTTTGTAGCATCAGATGTGAGGTTGAGAGTACATGGAAAGTCATGTGTTCTGACTCTCAGCCCTCGAAATGGGTTGGCTGTCACAGAAGGTTCAGCACTACAGCTATGGCTGTTACTTTTTGTAACGGCTCATTTTGTAGTAATGATACTTCCTTTTTTTTTTCTTAATAGGATCACCAGTAAGCATGAAACACCAATTAATTATAGTAAAATCTGTTTTCGTTTCTAGAAAACTCTTTGCTGTCAAATAGATCATGAAATTCATCTGGTTTAAAAAAAAAAAAAAATATCCCTGCAAAGCTTCTCCCTTGTGTTCCTCTATACTCCTCCTAAAACTGGACCACGTGTGATGCTTCTAAGGCCGGTGTTTTTTTCTGGCTTGATTTGCAGAGCAGCTGGCACAGCTGAGGGATGCCAAGGTGCAGAGAGGTAGGGATGAGTGAGGCAGGAGTGCTTTACGGAGGCTTTGGAGCAAATGTTTCCTAGCATTGGATATCGCCAAAGTGCAAAAGCAGAATTTGAAGTGCTTTGGAAGGCAGACTAATTAAACAGACAAGGCTTTTGCAAACATTTTTCAGGGGCGTTTTTTTCACAAAATGTCCTTGAGGCTTGACCAGCGTCAGAAAGGGCTGGGTATTCATTTGATAACAAGTATCACAGTTCATGCAGTGAGATTAACAAATACATACTTTTCTAGATGTAAACTGTCATGGTCTGGACCATGTATCAGTTTCTAGCAGGGAAGAATTAAGAAAATTTATCTATAAGGAGCTTATTCTGTATGTGCCTGTGCCCAGACTTTGGCATCTTCCTTTCAACTGGGATATAGGACTAGATGGGACCTTTGATCTGATTTCTTATCTGGTATGGTTATTAAAGCCCCTACTTTCAGCTTGTGAGAGACTATTAGCATTTCAATGCAGTGAAAAAGTCTTATTGTTGAGGCAGGCCAGATATGCCTCAAAGAAAAGTTCAAGTTTCCTTAGCCTTTTTTGTCTCTTCTTACCTTCAGGGTATACAGCATGGCCCAAGCAGAGAAGAAAGGCGGACTGCTTCGGAAATCTTCAGCCTCCAAGAAGCCATTGAAGGAGAAAGTTGTGTTGATGTATGATGAAATTTTCACGGTAAGGACCCGAGCATCTCTTCTTTGTAAAGTGTTGTGTTAAATTTTCTTGTTTATGCTGAAGGCTCTGTGTGGTGGATTATTTTCCCAAGGTAGGGACTGTAGCGTAGGCACATGCTTCAGGCTTTCCTACTGTCCTGCAGAGCTCTCTACTCTGCTCTCTCCCATGATGTCACCTTGTCCTGTTGTCTGCCAGGACCGTTTGTGATCTACAGGAAGTCACGGCTTTTCAAGTAGTTCTTGAAAAATAATCCAGAAAATATACAGGGGCCTCCCAATTGAGAGCTGTTTCTGTTTGTCCTTCTGTTTCTGGGAATCTGTGTAGACAGAATTCTATACTGTAAGACCACTTGGTAATCCAGTGGGATGATGCTGTCTCTGAGCTACTCATGATAATTGTTTTGTTTAAATTCTACCTGATTGATTTCTTCCTGTTTGCTCTCATGGCTTTTCCTTTTCCTTTCAGATGGAGGACCCCAGTAAATGCAACCCTAGGTTTTGGGAGGAGCTGTTTCTCATGAAGGTAATGGGAATCAAACATCCTCTGACTTGCTGTTGCTGTTCTGCCTGTGAAGTGGCAGACAGTCAGTGCAAGGACTTGCTTTTCTAAGGTGCCAGCAGTTGTATAACATGTATGAACTGCTTCTTAACTTGGCAGGTCAACTTGGAATATCTAGAAGGCAAGCTGGAGGCACTGGATGGGGAAGAGTTAATGAAGATAAAAGATAATATCAACTGCTTGTTCCAGCATTGCATCCAGGCACTGGGTGAGGAGCACCCAATCAGAGTGGTCAATGCATTACAGGTACCACATCAAGAGACAGGGAATGCTCTCTCCTGCTTCTTATGAGGCAATATGTTTGCTGCTGGTGTCAAACATCTTGTCCTCATTCCTTTAGTTCTGAGAAGTGGTATCTACACAGTAGTTGCTACTTACTGTCTGTGGAGGGTACAGACATTCATAGCCTCTTTAGTCTTTGAAGAACAATAGCTTGTTTCAGAATTCAAGAGGATCTGGTGATGCAGGATGAAGCGGATGGCAATGGAGGGACAAGAGAGGCTTGTTCACGCTGCAGGCTGTCAGTTTGGAGACTCAGGAGGATTCTGTGTAGCTTTGTCTTCTCCTTTCTTCTGTTCTCCTCTGTTTCAGCCTTCTTTTTGAATTTCTGTATGGGTCAAAAATGAAATAAAGCTCTGGGGAAGTTAGTATGAAATTTATACAGGAGATTGTCCCTGCTGGACACTTTCTAATTGGAAGCTGTGAAGAATTGTCACACAGAATTAATAAACACTTCCCTACAGGTTATTCCTTACCAAAGCTACACTACCCTGCAGAAGTCTGTCCTCCTCGCTCTTTGTATTTTATGTTATTAATTCACAGGCTGATTCTTACGTTTTGGTGAATGCATTTGTCCCAGCTTCTTTCAGCTGTAGGAATACAGTGTGTGAATTTCATGTTTGGAGAAGTCACCTGTAAGACATTGGACAGGCAGTAAGCTGGGAAAAGTTGATGTAAAACTAAGAAGATTTACCCCTCTGACACACAATCTTGCATTGTTGTTTTTTAAATTAGTTTGAAAGGATGCTATTAAATAGTGTAGTTATAGGGCTGGGCTAGACCGTCTGAATTCACGAACTTGTATTCAGGCTCTTGGCAAAAGTTAGGCCAGGGCTCAAATCTAGAATCCTGCTGTGTGAGTGTAAATAGAAATCGGGTAACGCATCCTGAGCTTGGCTTGGGAGAGTGTTCCCTTAATCAGACTGCGTTCATGTGGAAAGTGATCCTGAAGCCAAAACTTATTTAAGCAATCTTTTCTTGAGAATGACCATGGTGACCAAAGGCGTGTTTAGCCCAGAATCCTATCACTGGCAGAGATCTGGCATCAGATCTCTGGTTCTAGAGCTCTCTTGATTCCTTGAGGTCTGCTTGCCTCCAGCTTTACGTCTTCTGAAACTAATTACTTCTCACAGATTAATTTAAGCCAGAGTCTAAAACTAGTGGTTGTAGTCCTGCTCATTCCCCTCTTCACAGACCTGAAAGGTACCTGATGACAAAAGTTACCACAGACATTTCCCTCAGTTCGGGCAAATGAGACATTTGCTGTCCATAAATTTTCCAGAGTGTCTGCTGGAAGCATAGTGTGCTGATACCTGTATGTTACCGGTGAACTCCAAGAACTTGGTGTGAATTAGTAATCCAGTGTCTTCAACAAGAAAAGTGAAGGAGGGAAGGTCTGTAGGCTCCCTGAGGTACTTAGGAAAACTTAGGCTGCCTAATAGCCTTGGAGATGTTTTTTTTCCTTTTTTTTTCCCCTCCTGACAAAGATTTTATTGATCAGACTTAGTATAGCAGTGAGGTAACCAAACAGAAATTTGTGCTCTCTGTAGCAAAAGCATCTGCTGTATGGACAGGTGTAATGTGATAAACTGTATTGTATGGAAGTGTATTTGGCAAGCTTGAAATGAGAAATGAATCTGGAGAGCTCCAAGGTGTGTCTGTCCCTGTATCGGACACTGGTTCTGCCTTCCAGTTTCCTGGTCAATATTTTTGGCCTTAAAGCCACACTTAGCTATTTTCCAAAGGTTGTAGTCCTGTCTGGTGCAAACTGTACCTGTGTGGAAGAATTAGTAAGATTGCCTTTCTTCAGAACGCTATGAAATGAAGGGGGGTGAACAAACAGGAAGAAAATGGACAAATATATTCTCTCTTTTTTTTTTTTTTTTTTTTTTTTTTTTTTTTTTTTTTGAGTTCTCAGCATCCAAGATCCTCCTTAGAAACAGTAGAGTTGGAGGAGAGATCAGACAAAATGTATGAATTCTAGGCTGGTGGTATTAAATATCTGTGCTTTGCCAGTGCAAGGAGAGGGTTTTAGGGCGAGTTTTGCTGTTGAGTTGTAGGTGTTGCCTTACATCTGTCTTACCCTCTGATTTTTCCCTTTGCAGACTTTGTGTGCGTTGATTCGGGGTGTCCATCAGAAGAACAAATCCACTTCTGGGTTTGACATCATCAACATGCTTGTGGGTTTTGATAAGGCAGAGCTGTGTATGAAGGTGAGGCCCTGGCAATGTAGTTTGCACAGCAGCCATGTTGTTGGGACAGTGATTTCTAGACAAGTGTGTCTACCAAGGTGCAGCTTTTGAGGGAAATATTGCAGCCACTTATTAAAAACAGCTGTCCTTAAGTTCTTTACCTGCTAGTAACACAAAGACACTTAGACTACCTGTGTTTGTTGGTAATATAACAGAGAGCTTTTCTTTCTTTTCCTTTAATTACTGTGCAGTCACTATGGTTAAGAAATCTTAAGACCATAAATGGCTGTCATAGGCTATTAGTACCTAGTATTGAACCTCATATCATGTGGTTAATTCTTAGCTGAGAGACATATCCTGTGTTCCTACATTTCTATTGGCACATGTACCCTTTTAAACTTATTTGATGCTCTTCACTGTAAAGATGTTGGGTTTTGGGAAATGACGAAGTAATTGGTGATAAAGCTGAGTTCCCGTTGTATCTTTTTCTCTCTCTACAAAAGGTAGTAATTTTTCATCTCTCTACAAATAATAGTATATTTGGGAAGAATATTAAGTAGTAACTTCCCTATCAGAACTGTATTTTTCCTTTAAGAATAACTGTATTACCTGTAACGTAGTATTTGGAAAACAATTATTAATGAATATCTAACAGCTATAGAGTATCCACTTTTAATCATAACTAATATATATACTATTAAATTGGGTGTGTGCTGCTGCCAAAAAAATCTCATGGTGCCTATAAGAAAAATGGATTATTGAAGAGGGAAAAAAAAAGCACTGATACTACTGTCTTGCAAGCAAAAAGGAAGATTGTATTTGTAGAGCTCAGAATTACTTTGTGAATAAAATCTATTGTTATATGTATACAAAAATCTCTCATGCATCTAGAGAAAATTCTTGGAAAATGATCGTGATGTTGTGCCTGAAGTCATTAAAACGCAGTTAACACAAAACAGTGTTGAGAACCAATAGCGTGAATATGGCTGATGTAATAGCAGTAATGGCTTGGTTATTGATTCTGCAATAACACAGCTTTATCTTGGTTCTCTTGTATTTGAACCTCCCTAAAAGCTTTTTATAACAAACATTTCAAATAATTTTAAATATTACTTTTAAATAATGTGATTGTTCTTCTTTAGAATCTGATGGAGAGCCTGGACTCGCTTCTCTGTGCAGAAGGTTCTGAAAGCCTCAAAAGCTTGTGTCTGAAGCTGCTTCTCTGCTTGGTGACGGTAAATGAATATAAGCTGTATAGTAATTTAAAGGCTTATACGAGCCTCATCTTGAGGGATGGAACTGTCTCAAAACTTGAGCAGAACGCTGCAGTGTGGAGCTCAAGAGGGGAAGAAATTATGAATGGGAACAAGAGCCAGCTCAGTATATGTATCATTGCTCTATCCGTGATGCCAGTACAGCCTAGCAGACTGTTCTCACCTTGTGAGATAGGTGCCGACTGGAGCAAAGGGAGGGCAACATGGGAGGAAATGTCAACTGGATTCACAGGTTTTTTTAGGGAAAAAGATATTTAAGAAGTCTCAGATAAATGGAAAGGGAGCAGAGCAGAGGGGTTGAGGAAAGACAGGAAGCATGGAGTAGACAAGACTGGTGAGGATGTGAAGAATGGGGACGTTGGAACAAATGGCCACTCAGCATCTCTTGGACATGGTCAACTGCGGACTATATTGGCTGTGATAAGAGATGACTGAGTGTGGGGGAGGTCTCAACTGCCCTGTGTGTGATGGAAGAGCGCTCAGTGGAGCATATGGGCCCTGCTTTTTCCACTCTCTGCCTCCGGTGTAGCAGTCTGCTTCAGCTTCTGATGGCTGTTGTCCTGCAGCTGTGTAAAATACCAATCTGCAGAGGAAAGGGGGAGCTCTAAGTATGTGGGTCATGCTTCTTGCCAGAGAGAGGGGTGCGAGGCAGGACAGATTTCTTTTACTTCATGTCTAGCTCTACTGCTAGTCACACCTTGACTTGCTGACTAAGTGTGAGATTCTGGATAAATGTGTCCATCTGGCAGCAGAACTCTGTTACCAGTGTGTGCCAGAGGCAGCTACAGCATCGGGAGAGGCTTTGGGTGAGATTTTAAAACTTGTGTTTTGTACTCAGGTGACAGATAACATTAGCCAGAACACCATCCTGGAGTACGTGATGATTAACAGCATATTTGAAGCTATTTTACAGGTAAGGGTTCTTCCTTCTACTGCAGGAGCTCTTCCATAGTGACAGCTTGCAGTCCTGTATTTGCCTTTCAGCGTTTTCAGTGCAGCATAGCTGACTGGCACTGTGTGTTGCTTCCATTCATAGCTCAGTCATAAATATATTTTTAAAATTTTTTTTAATGCTGTCTCCTCCTTACTCTAGTCTGCTGTTTTTAGTCACTACTGAGTATTTAAAGTATTTTCACTTGAGACATTTGTGCATAGATAGAAGCTGAACAGATTTCTAGGCTAATTTCACAGAGGATTCCTGTATCAGAGGAACTTCTTCAAAAGGCAGTCTGGATATATTGAGATTTTTCTTCTACTTTTTGATAAATTATGCTTTTTAGAAGTGGAACTGGGCTTGGAGAAACCCAGAAAAATTGCAGAGATAATGTTGGTAATGCACTGAGGTATTGTCTGGTGCTGTTGAGAAATATATTTGTCCTTTATGCCCAGAAAACATATGTGCATCCTCTCTGCAATAAATAAGCTTCTTTGCGTGCAGAACTTCTCGGAAGCACTGACACTCCCTCTACCTTAAGTATCCTCTTTCAGTCAGGAGGTAATTTGCTCTTACGCATACATTTCACGGCCAGGCACTGTCTAAGAGTCACTGCAAGCGTCCCGAAGCAGGTCTGAACAGAACAGTGTGCTTATTTATTCCAGATCCTGTCCAGCCCACTTAGTCGCAGGGAACATGGCTATGATGCTGTTGTCCTTCTTGCTTTGCTGGTCAACTACAGAAAGTATGAGGTAGGTGTTCTTCTGGATAACAGAAACATCACTTCTCTCTACTTTATTAATTTACACGGGCTTCTGGATTATTAAGGCAGCCTACAGTACAGTTTTTAGCGGTACACACTATAACATTTGTCAGGGTATCAGCCCAGAGCTGCAGAAGTTTTGGAAGGCGGTCGTATTATGCTAACTGTATCTGACGTGTATAATCAGATGTGTATGATATTCATACAGCTCATTTTGTGCAAGCATGAAAGAAACTACCACGGGGATTTGCATTGCCTTCATGAAAGTGTTCCGAGGAAGGTGCTTTTGGAAGTGTTGCTGTTGTGCCAAACTTGCATGCTTGCCTCTGTGCGGTTATACATAATCTCCAAAGTAAAACGAGCTATCAGTCATCTTGGGCTTCAAACTGCAAGAGCAGAGATCCCCAGAAGAGATGGTGAAGCTGTGACCAAAGAATGAACTGAAACATCACAGCTATTATTTCCAAAAGAAGTCTTGTCTCTTTGACTGATTCCTCTGTGAGAAACTTTATTCATCTTCCTTTTTCTGAACTGGTTGTGCTGCTTTAGTGTGTTCCCATTTTTTTCCTGTTACTCATCACCTTGAAAAAGAAACATTTCACGTGTCAAAACAACACCAAGTGTTGGCTTTACTTTGCATGAGGCATGATGCTTTAATGATCAATCTTATTTTTTTTTTCCATAATTAGGAATATCTTAATATACTTAGATTCGCAAAAGATAGGAAAGTGCCAGAATCCTGTCTCAACAGAATTACTGAGAGGGAGCAGGCTCCAAAACCTACCTGGTTTTATAATAGATCTTGTTTTGAATTATGATTAGATACAGAGAATAGGCAAAGACAGGAGCTACAATCAGTATCAAAGTAATCCCTGTTAATTTCTTATTCCTGTGAATGTTGTCAGAATAGTGAATTACAGATTCTGTTCAGCAATGTGTGCTGCAGTAGCATGGAACCAGTTTGGTTTCACTGTATGTCCATGAAGGAAAACTGTTGGGAATGATATGGATAGGGTTACTGGTGAGGGCAGACGGGAAAGACCAGGGGTCTCATTGCATTGTTGAGGTCAAAGAGTGGAGAGCTGTGTAGTCCCATCCCTGAGCTATGGATCCCTGTGTGCTATAGTTTGTGTCCTTAGTAGAGTCCTGCGAGTATGTAAGACTTGACCTCTGCTTTTTGCAGGAGCTTCCTTTAGAGTATTGAGTTGGGGCTGAGTGCTTTGGAAAACGTTGTCCTAGATGTCTTCAAACTGGACACCCAAAAGAAGTTGTGCTGATGTTTTAAAAAGTACAGTCCAACATGAGGCAGATGTGTTGTAGGGGAATTGCAGCTTGAATAGTTCATCCGCCAAGGCTGAAAGCGACTTGAAGAAAGGTTTTAGATGATGACTGCCTGACACTGCCCTTTGTAAGCAGCGCTACAAGCAAAGCCTGTAGGAATGCAGTCATAATCTTTGTCCTTAAGTAGAGTAGCTGCTTTCATTTGCTGTTCTTTGGCCCTTTGAGTCTGGTGGTTGCCTGGCTGTCAGCGTGTTGTAGCATACTTTCATGCCTCAAATGCTTTGGAGTTCTCTTTTGTTCTGAACTTCATTGGTTGCCAAACTGTGTTTCCAGCTGCTTAAGAAAATCTAATTAGGCTGAAAATTCATTAGTTGACTATAATTTGCTGTCTGTCTTTAATGTGAATACCAGTGTGTTTTGCATCAGGATGTTCTTTCATATTTTTGGGACATGAATTTTGTAGTCTCCTCTCAAATTCACTGGGGAGTATCTGTCCACGTTTTCATTACCAGTGTAGCTGAGATCTTGGCTTGCTCGTTAACTTCTGTTCTAGTAAAAATGATTTACGTGTCTTTACATGGAACCTTTAAAAGGATGTCCCTGATCTGAAAACTAATAGTTTTCAAAAGCTGTTCCAAGCGTATACTTATTCAAGTCTTCAGCTATATTTTATGGGGTTTTTTAATCCTAGTCCTGATTTCAGCAAAAATATTTTTACCTTGATACTATGTGAGAGAAATGTAAAAGAGTAAGTAAATAATTGACTATATCAGGAAAGTGGTGAAGCTAAGTGTACACAAAAGGCTGCCAAACAGAGAAAATGCTGTGAGGAAGAGTGTTTATCTGATCACTTTCTAAGCATTTTTAGGGATGGCTGCTAGAATAGCAAGTTAAAACATAAGATCACATCGTGACTTTTAAATAGTTAGATTCCTTGATAACATCTAGGCGGAAATTTCTTTGCCTCCTGTTCAACCTGCTAGAATTGCATGTTGGGTCTTTAGCTAGGCAGAGCTGAAAGAAATTAGTCAAAATGTGGGTGTTTCCCTTTGTGTGCTTGTCTGGCAGCGTACAGGGTATCCAACAGCCCTTCGTATCTGGTTCTGTGCACTTGGCTCTCCTTGGTATAGTCAACTACAGGTGCTGAAGAGACACTTATCAACATGGAAGAGTCAGAAAATAATCTTTTTTTTTAAAAATAATTAAAAAAAAAAGGTCTCAAATGACTTGAATTGTTTTAAATGAATCTCTTTAAGAAAAAGATTAGTTACTCAAGCTCCAATTCCCTGCAAGATGGCCTGCCTGCAGAGGAGATGGCCTCATCAGGGCTGGCAGCAAAGCTGCTGAATCATCCCCACTGAGTGTTCAGGGAAAATCAAGTGGACTCTGGCCTTTGTTTGTGTTACAGATATGAAGACAAGTTAAGCACCTTTCTAGGGATTATACGTGGTTAGTCTGAGGTTTTTTCTGCTTTCTTTTCCTATGAAAAAAAATGTTTCCCTCAGGTTTGTGTTGGAGGCGGAGATACATTGGGGGTGTGGAGGAGATCTCACTCCCTCTGGCAGACCTGTGCGCTTCTTCATATAGTACTCGCTTTGTATGGTGTGCCTCACCTGGGGATTGCTTTAAAAGTTACCTGGTAATGATCTCCCCTCAGCTTCCACCTTCATTTCTATGAGATTGTTGGCATCTAATGGCAAGTAGTTCGTGGAGGACATCTTGAGTATTCCCAGGTTCCAGGAGTTTGCAAGAAGACCTTAATGCTATAGTGTTTGTTGTCTGATGGCAGCGATAGGAAAAGACCTGTGTTCTCTGAAGAGCTGAGAATCATAATTTTGAGTTCTTCCTGGAGGCAGGCGGAGGCAGAAGCTATTTTAGAGTTGCTGTAACCACTTCATTGACACACTTTGAAGTTTTCGAAATGCTTATCAACTACTTTTCAAGGCTGTGGCATGTTTCTGCATGTTGTGGAGTGGCAGGTGTAATTTAGACTTTTAAAATTTTTGCTGTGCTTCCCAGTGAGAGGGGAACTGAACTCTGAAACAGCAGGGTAACAATAGGGAAACAGACAGGCAGTATGGGTTGGGCTTAGGTGTGCTTGTGCAACTTGCTGACGTTCATCGTAGATGTGCAAACTAGCGCTCACAGACAATAACTGGAACTGTTGGCCCTCAGGGAGGGGCAGGAGCAAACTGCACTCCTTGTGGGCAGCACAGGAAATATTCTCATTGCATTGGTACAGACTTGCACACCAAAAGGCGCTGGAAACTGCCTTGTCCCATATAGAGTAGTATGGTGTGTGGATTACACTGGTTAGCCAGCTGCCTGCTGCTTAAGGAGTTAGGGAAGCCTAGAGGAGGCATGGAACGTGTCAGGGGAATGCAATACTTCATACAGGAATTATTAAACAGACTTCTTCAGATATGGAAATGACAATCGGAATGATAGAGGGCAGAGGTCAGTAACAAGCTAGGCCAGCTTCATGACCCTGTCAGCCATGTGCTGATGATATCTTGCTGCCAAGAGGCAGGAGATGTGGAGCACGCATCTTGGAAAGGGAGTGTGAAGAGCTGTTCATAAGCTGGAGATGACAACAGACCCACTCCCCCTCCCTTTTTGTGATGGGACGCAATGTATGACTAGGTCTCAGGGCAGCCTGGTGGCAGTGGTCAGTGTAGTACCTCTCAGTTTGCTTATTCCCCACATCTGGGAGTCTGGATAACATCCAGCATAGCCCTGCTGCCCATTGCCTGGAAAAGCCACATCACTTCTATTGGTCGTGAGTCACAGGCTGGTGTCTCTTCTGTGCGTGGGCTGTGGGGTGGAGAGTTTCTGCTTGTTGTGTACGGAGAGCAAGAGAATGACTGAAATTAGCAAAACCAACATATATTTACAAGGATGGATTTTAATCTATTTTTAATTATGAATTTGTGAAGCTTGCTTCTGCTTTACCGACACTGACTAAATTTAATTTCTGAAGGGGAGCATGGTTGTACAGAGAGGACCATATATTGTGGCTCAATAAGAGCCTCTACTGCCTCAAGGAAATGTCTTTGCATTCTTTGTGCACAGATGGGTTCTGCATGAGTTTTCTGTCTTTTTCTGAGACAGCAGACAGGGCTGTGTGCTGCTGGAGGCAGGCTGACAGACTGGCTGAGCTTTGGTGTGTTCTGATCAGTTTCTTTTCTGAAGCAAAAAAAGTCTGA
Organism: Chionis minor; assembly: GCA_013398295.1. NCBI lineage: Eukaryota > Metazoa > Chordata > Aves > Charadriiformes > Chionidae > Chionis > Chionis minor. The sequence continues at coordinate 198,272 of VZSF01008280.1, read as the reverse complement.
TCCTCCCAAAGCACTGAATAATTGTGAGAGTGGTGTTTTCTGATCAGCCTTATTTTTAACTTGCTGTCAAGCCATGGGCAAGTCAGTCGGATAACTGTGTAACTTGTAGGGCTGCATCTGATGCATGCTTTGTGTTTTACTCTTCCCATCTGCTTTGGACTTAGTACATAGATAGAGCCTTTTCTTCTCAGTTTCAGATCTACTTTGTAGGCTTTGCACTGACACATACAAACCAGGAAAAACAAATGTACATTGCTAATCTAAATGCTTCCTATATTATTGGGACTTATCTTTATAGATGGAGCCTGTATGTTTTGTTAAGTTTAAGGAATTTATATTCTCTAGAGACTTCTAGCTCTCAGTGGTGTAAACTGTTAAGGTGTTGAGCTCTAACCCAGCAGCAGATGAGTCTATAACATTGTCATGCCTTCTTGGGTGCTCCTTCCTTTAAGCAATTTTTGCGAGGTGTTGCAGAAGGGGAGATAGCGGAACGCTAATGTTCAGTCCCAGCTTCACTGCTTGTTCCTGCTGCATAACAGTGTGTGTGTCACAGATAACAGCCTTACAGGACAGCTGCTCCGCTGTCAAGACTGACAGATGAGCTAGCGGAGGAGCAGAAACTCCCTCTCAATAAAATCAGGAGATTGCCTGGCTGAGCCAGTAAAGAGAAGGTGTGCCAGGCATAGCGGCCTTAGCGTGTGCTGTGACTCCTCTTTCTCTGTGTGTATTCTGCTCTGCGGGACAGGAGAGAGATTCTTCTCAGGTGATTGGGTAAATTTGGAAAGATAATAGTGGTTTTTTTCCTGAAGGCTGAACTTAAAACCAATTTTCTTTCTTCCTTCTCCCCGCATTGTGAGCAGTCAGTGAATCCCTACATTGTGAAGCTCTCCATTGTAGATGATGAGGCCACGCTCAACGTGAGTATTTGACTTGATTTCTCTGTGCTGCCGGTGATGTTCTTTCACATGTGGTGTTGGTGTAATGAGTGCAATCATGGTGTCTAGTAGAAGGAAGGTCTAGGAACAGTGCTGCTGTAAAGAACACCAGTATGGTGGGTTTCTGCCCTAAGTGCACTCTTACAATAGATTAGGCAGCTCATGATTTGGATGGTTTGATCACCAGTTAAATGGTGGGGGATAGTTAAAAAGCTAGGTAGCAAGGAACATGCTACAGTTGATCTATTATACATTTATGAACTATCCATAGACTACTTGCTGTCACATGCCAAAGCGGCTTATGCACTGTAGTGTCATCTGAATTTACCAGTCCACAAGTCAATTCTTGTAGCTCAGGGGAAGCTTGTACCCATGTCCAGAGTCCTGTAACATATTTTGCGTTGTAGCTGCTGCCTGAGTTTTGTATCCAGGCCTGGATAGAAAGTGGCAGCACAGTATGAGCTATGAGAGATCTGGACTTAGAAGCTATTCTTTAGGCACGAAGTAAGAAGCAAGCTCCATGCTCACTAAAGGGTGAGAACAATTATTCTGAGTTAATTTAATTAGCTTGATAGAAACGGCAATCAGTAGCTGGGGAGTGGTGAAGGCTATTTTCAAGAAGTGAAAATGTTACTAGTGTTTATGGCCTTTGTTTTGAACTCTTTGGATGTTTTTTCTCTGACACCAGCTTCCTTTTGAAGCTCTTGCTGCTTTATTGAGACTTCTTGCGTGAATAAGCTCTGTTTGGAGGTCCAAGGAGACTAAACGTTCTCCGTTGAACTTCATAATTAGATATTCAACTTTAGATTTTGGTGTCTTGATTTTTGGATGATATTTTTGTTGCATCATAGCATGTCTTAATAGTTAAAACAGCTTCAGGGGAAATTCTTTCTAGCGTGCTAGGTTATCTTGGCAGAGATGGCACTGTTATGTGTGTTCATTGTGTGACTTCCTGCATTGAGATTTGTAATGTGAAGATTTTTTTAACACTTTTTTCAGGGAATGGGACTTGTAATTGCCCAGGCTTTATCGGAATATAACAGGTAAAACCTAATTTTCTCTTGTTTTTCGGAGCATGATAGTTGCTGTACATTTCCACAAACTTTATTTTTTTGTGTGTATTTATGACCGAACAGCTTTGATGCACCTGGAGAGGCAGGGTATAGTCTTATGCTTTGAGGTACTTCAGCTCAGTTGTTGCTATCGTTGCAAGTGCAAATGCATCTGTACCAGCTGTGCTGATGTGCTTCAGGAGAGATCTTGCTGTAGGGGAAGATACCTATTGTATGCTTTTACTATCGTGGATTTTACTTCTGTATGAACCTTGTGTAGAAATCTTAGTCCCAAGTGAAAAGATAAATGATTTGCTGAGTACTTTTCTGTTAGAAAATTGATTTAACTGAAACACAATCGAAAACAAACAAATGTATCTGGGGCTATCCACATGCCAGATCAGAGATGATTAGGGAATGTGTGCTCTTTCAAATGATGAAAGTATTAACTGCTTCTGAAAAAAGAGCCAGAAAACCAGCAGTAGGGGTAGCATGTTCCCAGCCTCTGCTTCACAAGCAACAGCATAAAATGTATGTGTTTTCTTAAGAAGAAAGTGCTTCAGAAAAATTTGGAAACTTACAGCAATTTCAGCTGAGCAACCCAAGACTTATTTTTGTAGTGGGATTCTCAAAGCATGCAGAAATATGTTTTAATTCCTTTGAAGGTCTGCTATTATGGATAGGCAGATGACTTGCAAGATCAGCAAATTATGTAAACGTCTTTAGCAGAGTAAGTTATTAAAGCAGAAAAAGACTTAACACACCCAGCTTCCTTCATTCTGATAAAAACTGTCTCAGATTATGGCCTGTTTTGCTTAGATGGCTCTTTCCCCCTTCCCAAAAGATGTAGAATTGTGTTCTTTCCATGTTGCATTGTGTGTGGTCAGATTCCTGTATGAAAGACATAATAAATGGCCATGTGAGCTTTTCTAGTCCATTTGAATGCCAAATGAAGCGATTCAGCTTAAATCTGAGGTACCCAACCTATTTGTTGACTTCACTTATTCCAGTTTCAGTCCCTTCACTTGCTCCAGGAACATGGGATCGGATAGGATCAGGCCGTGAACCATAATGGTCCTTGTGGTTTCTGCTAGCCATAGGATGATTGACTCTGGTTTAGTCTGTAATGGATGATGATTGAAAGGCAACTCCTCTGTTGTTACTGACTGTGTGTGTCCCCATAGTTCACTACCACTTTGACAGTGCAGGACAAAATTGGTCACTTGGTCCCTTTCCATCCAATTAGCCCAGACTGGATGTATCTTCTGCACCAGCACAGGCATTGTTCAGTCGCACATCTTTCAGCAGCCCCACTTCAACTGTATGCAACTTACAAATATTTTAATACCCTTTGCATCTCATCTTGGGAGTTCTTGAAAAGGGTTTGTGAATGTTGAAGCCTTCTCCATCCTGTATGCTTGTCAGATAAGACTGTCTTGCAGGGCTTTGGATAAAATAATCCTAGTTCCTGTTTTTTTTAACCATGAAGCTTCATCCTTACTCCTTTTCGTACAGGCAATACAAAGATAAGGAAGAGGAGCACCAGAGTGGTTTCCTCTCAGCCCTAACTAATATGGTAAGCAAGGAAGCACTGTTTTTCTATTATTAAACTAAGTACCTTCATGGAAGTTCAACAGGAGGGTGTTTCCAAAAACTGTGAGTTTGGGATGTGGGTGCTGGAGGAGGAGATGCATTGATCCAATCCAAACCAAATACAACTGAAATGGCTGTATTCTGAGGAACATGGTGTTGTCTGGCTGGGAAAGCCCTTTCAAAGGATGAGATCTTTATTCCGGCGTTGATAATTGAACTTGCTTTCCTTCATCTTCTTTGTTCTAGTAGACTTTATTTTAACAACCACAATTACTTGTTGGACACTTTTAAGCAGCTGCTTATTTGTGAAATAAGTTGCTGCTCTGGTGGTGTAGCCTAAAACAGAGAAGCTGAGTATTCTTGTGGCAAAGTTTAGCCTGTCACTAGCTCTGGGGATCTCAAGCGTGGGTGCACTGTAGCTATGAAGTAAGCTTGGATTCTGCAGCGGGCTGTGTCTGCATATTTGGAGGGGAACCCTCCAAAGGCGATTTTGAATTTCTTCCTTGTAAAGAGTATCCATTGTTCCCCTTGATCGGTTTGGCTTTGCGTTAGTCTGAGATTTAATTGTTTGCGATCTGACAGGAAAACTTCCTGTAAGTAAGGATAGTTCAGCGTTGACAGCTGTCTGTCAGGAGTGGCATGGGTAAAACTGCTACCACTTTGGAGCAAGCAGATAAGAAATGATCTCTGGCCTGTTATAGAATCACAGTTTACTCCATTCAAGATTATTCTTTTCATCTTTTGTGGTTTGACAGGTGAAACATTGGTCAGTGACCGTAATGCAAAATAAAATGTGGTTGTAGATGGTCATCCTGTTTCCCATTTGTGTATTACTAGTATTAGAAAGAAAGTTGCACACCTCTCCCAGGGCACTTGTGATGTAGCTAAATCCATGTCTTCTCTCTTGTTTATAACTTTCACAAATTCCTCCTATGCAATACTCTTTCTTTCCATAGGTGGGCAGCATGTTCATAGCAGATGCTGATGAGAAGATCTCAGTCCAGTAAGTGCACAGATGTTAGTCACACCATGAATGGCAACTCACCACACTGGTTGACATGACCCATTCCATCATGGAGCTGTTCTAATGTAGCAAAGCAAACTAGAAGCAAGTTCTCTTGTAGCTAAGATGGTACCGCACCCCTGCAAACAATGGATTCTCACATAAGTGAGAAGGATGCAGCAGGAGCCACAGCTGAATTGCTTGTAATGAAGTGTGAGGGGGGAAAAAACAAAACCAACCAACCAAACCCCCCAAAACTGAAAACCCAAACAAAAAAAACCCCAGAACTATCCCCCCGCCCCTCTCACTCCCCACCTCTACCAAAAAAAACCCACCAACTCTCCCAACCGAAAATCCCCTCAACCCCCCCAAAACCCCCTTTGGTTTTTATGAGGCATTTTAAACATATAATAGGAATGTTGGAGGTAGCAGGTGTGAGGAGATAGTTTGTGCACTCTTGTCCCCAACAAAATATTCTCTAAATCAAAGGCCCAAGTGATAATTATGAGGTGTCTGTAGGAACCTCTGCCCCTTAAAAGAAAGGACTTTTAAGGGGAAAACACTGAGCAATGAGGTAGACCTTCAGCGGGAAGGGAACAAAGACTGTAGTTGAGCTCTAAAAATAGCTATTTTTATGGATTGCTAAGTACTACTAATAATCAGAAGAACAACTGGATTGCAGAGGCAAGGTTTTATATAGTTGAAAAAAAACTTCTTTCAGATGGGCCATGTTTCTGAAAAGCTTTGCTCTTAGGATTCTCATCTGGTGTCAGCCCTTAACTAACTGTACCGTTGTCTGTATCCTTTCACAGAACGAATGAAGCAATCCTTCTGGCCCTCTATGAAGCTGTTCACTTAAACCGGAATTTCATCACAGTTCTGGCACAAGTGAGTTTCAGTGTGTTCTTTGCCCATTTCTTTGTACTGGATATCTTTGAAATTAGAGTCAGAAATGGAATCAGTGAAAAGGTAAGTTTTGGGTTTTTTCCCTGCATACTTGTCATAGGTGTAGATGAGCATGAAAGATCAGAAGCAGACCAGGGTCTGGGTTTATTATACTTTTAGGAAATGCTTCCTGTCTTGCCAGAAAATGAGTAAAGTTTTGAGGGCACAGCTCATGTTGGAATGAGCCATTTTTCCCACTGAATGGGAAAGGCTGTGTGGAGCGCCTTCTGGGCCTTATTGATACTGCCTTTAGCGGGAGAAAGGAGTGAGTGGACTGGTAGGGATAAGATTGCTGCATCTATCAGAGCAATTCAACTCTTGTTAAGTTAGGGTTGAGGGAAAGAGGCTGATCCAGCCTCCATCCAGTTGGATGAATTGTCCTGTCTGGGTGTGTGCAGACTGCATGTTGTTGTCTGTTTGGGTACCCTTCACTTAGGGACTAGTTGGCATGTGACAGCTGTTGTTTCAAATACTATTTTTTTCTTCAAACTTCCTTGGAAAGCCAACCCCTTTTGCTTGGGAGACTGTTGCTGGAGCACAGTGTTCCTCCTGTGCTGTTTATGGTGAAGAAACAGCTGTGGTAGCCTCCTGAGAAGTAGTGGGGTGCTCCATACCTCTAATCACAAACCTCTGGATGCTTTTCTAAACATCGTGTGAGTTTGCAAAGGTGATTATTGCTGGGAGACAGATAACAAGTCTGATCCAGTGATTGTGCTGTGGTTGGCTAGAAGGATAGCCTGGTGGGTTTAGGAAAACCTTCTGGTTTAGGCTTTTAATTTTGGTTTGTAAGTACTGCTAGTAATCTGTGAGGAAAATGACATCAACAAAACAGTTAACACCCTTTCCCAGTTATTTCAGGTCCTCGGAGTGCAGCCATACATCACAGGCTAGACACTTGGCATGACTGAGGAGACCTCTGGGGACTCCTGGCAGTAGTGGTGATGGAAGAGGTTCTGATAGGCAGACCTACTGCCTCTGATAAACCTTTGTTCCATGGGTGGTTAATTTGCTGATGAAAAACCTGCCTCTTTTTTTGCGGGTTATTCATTCCTGCCACTTGTGAGAGATTTCTGCTCTTTCAGTTCTGTGTGATACCAACTCAGGCCTTTCTGTGGTCAAGATATCCCTGAGGGAAGAGAGGTCTTTGGCAGGAAAAATAGTAGGGCAGGAAAAGAGCAGCTAGAGTAAAAGCTCTTAAATTAAAAATAAAAGGATGAAGGAGTTGTTTGTGAAAGCGATAGCTGAAGCAGCCACTGATCAGTGGGTTTAATTGATCAGTGTTCAGCCTGGTGTTCTAGGGTGGATTGTTTGTAATCCTTCATTTAAGAGAGAGCAAGGTAGGTTGTGCTGTCCTTTGGGGAAAAAAAACCTCATAAAAGCTGATGAATGCTCTTGTCTAAGTTGGTGTCCATTGCTAAGGACGGCACGAATGACTACCTGCTGCTGTGTGGGCACACAGGCAGGGCAGGGATGCAGTTGTGTTGATTCCTGGCGTTAAGGTCTTGGTATGCTTAGCAGCTTCTTGGGCCTCGGTTTTTGCTGCTAGGTGGCACTATTATCTCTCAACTGATGGTTAGTGTTTGGGGAAAAGAAAGGTAAACACCATAGCAACATCTATGGAAGCAGACCTGTTTTATGTAAGATTTTTTTCAATGGAACATTGTATTTTTAAGTTTAAATCAGTACCTGTAATGATTTAAAATTGTCTTTGAATTGTAGTATGTGTGTCTATGCTTCCCGTAAAATGCATGCATTTGTAGTTGCTCATAAAATGAGATATTCAAAGACTATGTGGAGGATAGCCACTTGTGGAAAAAATCCTCTGTCAGATTAACACTTCTGCACCCCTTTCTGTTATTTTGAAATTGTGATGATATATTAAGGCGGATGATACATTTATGTAAAACTTGCCCTATGAAATGGACACTTTGCTTGGCAGCCAGACTTAAAATAGCATGGCAGATTGCCTACAGTCTCACCAGTGTGCATAGATCCGGAAGCCTACAAAGAGTAGAGTCAAAGCAGTAATTAGGCAGGCAACTATTAGCAAAGATGAAATGGGGAGAGTAACTGACTGATGGAAGCTGAGAGGATCGATAATGATAGTGTTATTTATGTTATGCACTCTTTTCCTGCAGTGCTTGGGCTTTATAGTGAGACAAGAAAGTAATAAATCGCCATCATCTTTGAATATGAGCAGGTGAGGGCAGGAGTGAGGAGAATACACTTTTAGAAACAAAAATAAAAGGATTTTGGAGGAAGTCTTCAAATGCACACCCTTAGGTTGTTTTGGAGGGAATCGGAAGCTATAAATGGTGTAGCCTTCTGGATACCTTTTCCCATTCTACACTGGGGAAGGACATATTATCTGTCTGCTGGGGACAGCCACCACCTTCTGATGTATTTTTGTTTTGTGGAGTAAAGAAAGGGATGTACAGTTTAATTGTTAGACGTCCGAGGCCAGGAATCATAGCCTTGCTTTTTGGAGGAGAGGTTGAAGTTTCTTGAGACTTCATTGGTCATGTCTATAGCACGAGTAGCGATCTGTATGCCTAGCGCCTGGGGAAGCTATTGACCTGTGTGTGTTTGTGTTTTCTGTTAGAGCCATCCTGAAATGGGGCTGATGACGACACCAACAAGCCCAATTCCAACGACCCCTGTCACTCCACTTGGAACCACCCCGCCTTCTTCAGATGGTAAGAAATGTAATGATCTCGTGGGGAAAACCAATTAAAGACTGTAAAATAACTAGTGAAGCATTTTCTCAAGATGGCAACTAATGAGGTCTGTCTGGAGCAGATGTAACCTGGGTGTCTCTTCCTGGAGCGACTTGCCTTACCAAACATGAGCAAGATTCTTTGACTCAAATTTATTTCTGTTTTGCCTTGTATGTTGCTCAATGAAATTATGCTGATATTCCTTCTGAAAACCGTACTGTCCCAGTATCTGCATGAAGATACACCTAGCCCGTTAGTTATGTAGGCTTTTACTTATGAATATTTCTGGCATCAGGTTCTATGCCTGGGATTATTTGTCATTGGAACAGATTTACAGAGAATCTCAGTGGATTCCTGCTTGTCATTAATGCACTTGTCCCCAGCTTTGAATTAATTGGGATTTGAATCCAGCCTGGATGTGGAGGTATTCCTCCCGCTTGTTGACTTTTCTCTGCTAGGCTTTGTAAATGACTGGTTGCCCTGAGATCTGTCTTCTATATGAGATTGTTCACATAAATATGCTTTGAAATCATCTACAATAAAACCCTTTTCCTTTAAGATATGGATAGATATAGCCTAATTTAAGAGAAGAAATTAAATTGCTATTGTCACATACTTTAATGGCATCCTCCTCTAGACCTGAAGAAAGTGTTTAATGAAGTCAGTTTGAATAGAGCACAGTTTGAAAATATTTCTGGGGAAAAGCAGCCTGGGTTACTTAGTTATATCAGCTATTCAGGTCATTTGATATCCTAGTTAAGGATGATCCTCCTTGTGGATGAATTCTATCTGGTTACCATGGATATCAAAAGCTTCAGTTAAAAAGCCCCCTATGTCTCGACTCTCCCTGTGTATATAACATAAAATGTAGAGGGACGGGCATTTTGTGGGCTTCTGTTCAATGTGTTCATTGCAAATGTATCCACCCACACACCATATTATACAACTGACAGAATTTGTGCTTACCTACATCTAAAGCTTGCTCGCACTCTCTTTTTTTTTAATTTACCAAAAACCAAAAGCAAAACAAAATCTCCGTCCTGCTTTCAGCAGAGGCAGTGATCTTGCGAAGCTTGAGGCTTCTTGCTGCTTGAAAGGTTACTAAGTTTAAGGAGAGGAACTGATCTTAATGTGCAGCCGTCACATCGGGAAGCATTCTTTATCTCTGTTTGCTGTCACCTTCCTGATCCCTACTCTCAGTGATAATTATTTTTCTTTTGAGGACCTTGGCTTGGTTTAGTTTCGTGCTTTAGTTTTGCTGTTGTTTTAAAGGTATGTCAGAATTTTCCTCATTTTCTAAGGTTTTGCAACTCAGCTGTAAAATTTGCCTGTGGCTGGAAGTTAGCAGGAGGTTTTTTGGCTTTGGAGTGAAAAGATTGCTTTCTTCTTTTTCTTGCATTTTAAAACAAATGCATAGTTGAGCTATTTTCAAATTACAGCAACGTGTAGAAATCCATCTATGGGTTTCAGGCACTTTTTTTTTATGCTGACTGGGATTAAAAATGTCATATTCTGGTTTGAAATTTCTCTGGCTGTTAGCCTGTAGTGTGAATTAAGACCCTCCCTTTAAAGTTTCAAATAGTGTGCTTAAAAAAAATTAAGGTCTGTAGCGTGAACCAGGATAAGCAGTGATGTGTTCTTCAGAGTGATTTCTTCTTTTTTTTTTTTTTATTTTTAAAAATGAGACTTTTGCTAGAAACTGTTGATCCATAATATGTAAATCAAGTGTGCCTGTCACCATAGTTATCTAAATGTCAGTTTGCTTACTGTTGTTAAATATTCATTCAATGCGTTCATTGTAACAGCTCCAGAAGGACCCACTGGGGATATAAATACATTTTTCAGACTTCTAGCTAAATCTTTGAGCTATTCATAATATTGGGGGTGAAAAAGCTTCCAGTCTCATTGCGTAGACTTTGCCAACAGACTGGGCACGTTAGCAATGTGTTAGGAGCCCCAGAGCTTCAAGATTGAATGGACGTAGAACATCTCACGCTTGGGGATGTGCAGCCTTTAGAAGCTAAAAGCCCCATTATCATTTCTTTGATGTGATTTGAGCAGCGAGATTACATTGATCTATTTGGCCTGTTGTTTCCAAGGGCTACAATTTTGTATTCAAGGTGATTGTATAATCCTGAGCTCCATGAGAACCTCTGCTGTGCTCTGGGCCTCTCAGTGCTCAGTTTAAAGAATCTTGCATGTTACTGCTGGTTGTCTCCTTCTTCCTTCTGTGCCTGTGCTTGCCCCAGTTCCAGGGGTAAATAAGCCTTACTTGCCTCATTACAGGGTTATGAGATATAAGGCTTGAATTATGAAAGGTGGTGTTTGTTAAAGCAGAGTTTTCTCTGAACCAAAATACAGTTGCGTACAGGATCAAATCACTTCCCCCTAGAGCCCCAAACATTGGCATCCAAAAATCAGGTGTGAGTAATTCCTCGCTTCTTGCAAGGTCCAATGTCATCATAAGTACCTCTTTCTTTTCTCATGAGTGAGAAAAGCGTTGAGCGTTCCTGAGGACAGATGGAAGAGAAATAATATAGTTCTGAAGATGTACGTCCTGGTGGTCTGCAGATCTGTTTCCAGTGCAAAGTGAGCCCTATCTTAGGCTATCTTTACAGCTTGGGAAGAGAGGAGCCTTCTGGCAATCATAACTCAAGCCACCTGTGACCACCTGCATATGGAAACGTGTGAGTTTGAGCTCCTAGGCAGCCAGAACAGTACTGTTATTGTCATGTTAGGACAAGCACATAGAGCTGGAAAAGATCCCCTTGACTCTAATGCCTTGTGCTTGCAGGTGCATCATCACAGAATCCCTTTAATTTATTGAACTCTGTCTTAATTTGTTAAATTTGTTTCCCAGTTATTCCTGTTGGGAGGCAGTTTCAGCATCTTGTTCCTTATTTAGAAATCTTCAACTTTCCAACCTGCATTTCTTGTCAGTTTGTACCCATTTATCATGATGTTAACCTTACCTTGGAACACAGATAGCTCTTGCATACGCTGGGTTACTCGCTTGTGTATTTTACTGTCTCATAAGGAGGACGCTCTGTTCCTCTGATCAACCTAGTAGGCTTTCTCTAAACTTGCTCAAGTATGAGTTTATCCTCTTTGAACATGGGATCAGGATAATTATGCAGTGTTTGAGACAAGGTCTCACCAGCACCGTGTGCAGGGCATTATTGTGTTCCTATCTCTGCTGGAAGTGCATTTCTGGATATGTTGTAGGATCATACTCTTCAGTGCTTTGTGTTCGTAGCTCATCATCTCGTGATCTGGTAGTGTACCATGATATCACAGCGTTTCAGTTGCAGCTGATGACCTCTCAGCTTGCCATGGAAATAAACCCCTGAATTCCTGACCTTATGGCTTGCACTGTTGAATTTCATCGTGTATTTATTATCTGGTCCTTGTTTTTATCCCATTTTTTTGTGCGCAGACTGATATTTCTCTGTGTTTACATATCCCAACTTTCTGCCATTAGCTGATTGATTAGCAAGCAACTGTTTCTTGCGGGCAGGTCACTTACAAAAAAAGAAAGCTATTTGCCAAACTGACACTTAAGGAATTTGAGTAGTAACTTCTTCCCAGACTAATAATTTCTCCAATTGCCAGATCTTTGATGTACTTTCAGTTCCTTTATTGGTTCCCACCTATCTGCTTCACTCTTAATTTTTCATATTAAATGCTTTACTGAAGTCCTCCTAGACTAACTCTATCAGTTTTGCTTTGTTTTGTCTGAGTTAATTTATCTTAAAACAATGTCAGACTTACCTGGCAGGATCTGCAGGTAAACGTGTGCTGCTGTGTGTTTTTCCCCACTTATCTTCCCCCCCTTCAATGTTTCTTGTAACGCCTTTATGAATGGGAAGGCTGAGGATGGCCCTTGTGGACAGCTCGGACTCAGTCATCAGTAAAAATGTGATAGAGGTTTGACAGCTCATAAACTCGGTGCTTCAGATGGTACGTGGGGAGTGCGCAGGAGGCACGCTGCAGAATTAGCTGAGTAATTGAGATAGCTTCTTGGAAAGTCTAAGGCAGCTGATGTCCAGTGTTAAGATGTCAAAAGTACAGCTGGTGGTAAGAAGGAGTGTATCCTAGAGAAATGCCGAGGAACTGCTGTTCTGCTGCGGGTATGGAAAGTACATTTCTGCTCCCTGCTGTGTTGTGATTTCTCTAGCACAAGCTATGATTGCTTCTGCTTCTTGATTTTTATAAAGCTGCTCTTTCTAGCTCTCTTTTCTACCATTGTGGTCATGCAATAATTGTTACGTTCCTGTCTCGTGTGTTGCTTCTGCAAGAGAGGCTGTTGCTGGGAGGGAAGAATGGAATTGATGTGGGCCTTTTGGAACTGAAATTCCGAAACTGCTGAAACTTGAGAAGGGCCTTTGCTGGGCATGTTTTTTTCCAAATGCAGGATGATGTGAAAGTTAGCTGTGTTGGTTACAAGAATTAATTGGGTATGGGTGAGAATATCTCGGGCTCCCGAGGTTGGGAATGTTGGTGAGTGCTAAAGCACAGGCTAATGTCCGTTGGGAGGAAGGTGGGGGCAGGTCAGAGAAGGGTATTGCTTTGATCTGGGAACTTATAGCAGGAGAAATCGTCTCTGGGGGAGTGGTGCCAGTCTTCAAAACAAAATATTTGCTGGGTGGTCGTGAAGGAGGAGGACGTCGGGTGACCCTGCAAATAAGCTGATCCTATTCCAGATGTATGAATCTGTGTCTTGATTCTTTGTATGGTTATCTCTTGTATTTGTGGAGGGTAAATGTGTCTTATCTGCTTTGTTCCAGTTATAAGCTCTGCAGAGCTGCCTTTGGATGCTGATGTGCAAACTAGCAACCTGCTGATAACCTTCTTGAAGTACAGCTCGATTGTGATGCAGGACACAAAAGGTAAATAAATTCCGTTGATGCAGCTGTGGATGTAGCAAGCAGTGCTTCTTGAAGTCAGGAGGGCATAAGAACATGCCTAGTGACTCCTGAAATAGAAGTTAACTGGAGTCCCTTTAGAGGACTGAAGATTCCACCTTTTGAGAAAATGAAATGAGTTCACATTGCAAGATAAGAGTTATGAGACTAGGAGAGACCTAATGCTGGCAGGAGAGAAGTCAAATATGGAAAGAATGTAATAATAATAATAGTACCTAATAACCAGGCCTGTCCCTATGTGTGAGCATATCTGATTCCCAGCTGTCTGTCAGAGAGGGGAAGTCATGTATCAGAGAACTGTATTTTTAAGAACACTTAGAAGCTGACACAGGAGGCAAAGATCAGCGTTAGGAGGAAAGATTTCCTTTGTCCTTTGGTACTTGCTGGTTAAACAGGCAGCTCTTTAATTATAAAGAGGACAGCAGTAACTTACACTATAGTGGCAGTAATTTGCTTGAGAAGATAGATTTCCATATTGTGCTTTTTGTTTCTCCTGATAGTTTTGTGGGAGTTAATTTCAGCTTGCTGGAGTTGAAATATTGCTTCATCCTCTGCTCAAGGTACCCAAGGGTGCTGTTTTGCCCAGTGGTTGTATGGGCAGGACAATAGTGTGAACATAACAAGTGATCTTTGTACCATATTTCAGCTTATTACTGATTTTTGCCTGTTAAGTTAGATGTAACAACAAAACAAAAATAGGAAGATAACTGCAGAGCTACGATACATCGATTATTGAACTTCATGAATGCTTGCAACCGAATAAGAAAGCAGGCAGGAAACTTTCCTTGTACCTACTAGCTTGCAGTGAAATTGTACCTGGCTGTCTTGTCTTGTTCAGTATGCAAGCTAGTTGAGGAAAATGTGAGTAATTGAAATTTGAACCAAAAGGGGTTCCACAAAAATAGCTAGCACATCCCTCAAAACCAAGGCAGAATCAGGTTTACCTGTATCTTTTCTCGGAGCTGTTGCTAATAGGTTGAATGAAGGTGCTGTGATAGTGGAGCATCATTTTTAGCCTATCCGTTACAGTGTTTAACTACCTTTGTTGTGAGAAAGCTTCATGTGCTTGTTAAATTCTTTGTTGTGATTTAAATTAATTACTAGTTATCTTCTCCAAGATAGATACTGAGAATGGATTATTTCTTTCTTTGTGTCAGCCGTTATGTATTTGAAGTCTGCTTTCATGTTTCCCCTTGCTTTTGTCTTTAAGCTAACCCACATCAATCTTTGCTCATTTCTTATAGATTGCACACATGAGGAGGGCTTACTAGCTCTAACCATTCTCGTTTGCTTTTCCCAGGGTCTCTCTTGCTGATCCAAGTCTCTGATGGAAAAAAATTACGTTTTTTCAGTGTAACTTCTGCACTTATTAGTCACTGTAATATGGAAAGTCTGCATAGGGCCTCAGGAACTGCCAAACCGGATTAGTTTCAGACAGAGTGAAATATGATAGAGGGGATTCCTTACTAAACAAGCCAGTGAGAGATGAGTTGATTCTGGCATGAGGCAGGAGTTGATGTTTCTTTCTTCACTTTGGTTCCAGCTTGTATAACGTTTGAAATATATGTGGCTGGTAGACTTAATCTCCTTGCTGCCATGACAGTATGTGGCAATGAGCTCCACTGACTGATTGTTTTAAAAAAAAGTGTGCCTTCTAAACCAGTGCTTATTAATTCTAGTGGGTATATTCCTTATATTTCGATGATAGATGGGGCCCTGCCTAACTTTTTTTCTTCTTGTGTAAGACCAAGCATGTGACACCAGTATAGGAAGAAGAGAAGAAGAATGAGTAATTCTGATTTACTCCCTGTGTCTTGAGACAGGTGGGAACACTTAAGAGGGGAGAGTGGTTTGTTCCGCATCCGGGACTAGACAGTTGGTTTGGTCCTGTCCCAGAGAGCATAATTTAATAGATTGCGTTTGCTAGATCCTCCTCTTGTTTTCTCTTTTGTGTCAGTCAGAGGCAGCTGCCTTGGGAGAAACAAAAACTCTGCACCATTTTTTCCCATCTATAAAATAGGGTTCATACTGATATACCTCCCCATAGAAAGTGGTCTGCTTTGTTCCTTTAATGAAGGATGCTGTGAAAGTACCAAGTGTCCGTGTGACTAACTGCCTGTGTAGCTGCCCCATAACTGCTGAAGATAGCATAATGTTCACAACACATTGGCTGGAAGCAGAGTATTTGGTGTGAAACAGCAGCCTTTATGGCATGCTGCCTGGAGAGAGAAGTGGCAGCAGCACCTACAAAAATATACAGGGAGGCCTTACAATAGGAAAATAACAAGGCTCTAGTGTATCAGAGTTCTTTGAGGGCATTACTCCTGCTTTGCTTGAGTAGAAAACTTTTCACTTAAACATTTTAGCTGAGGTAAGGAGACATTTAACTCTCCCATTCCAAAATTCCTCTTCATCTCACTTAGTGCAGCAAGATGAAATCAACACACTTCAGGGCACATCTTATTAGTAAATATCTGTCCCTCAAGAGCACAGAAAAGAAAACAAGAGAGGCATCAGACTAGACAGAACACCTAGCTAAGCCCATTCTATTTATTTTTATAGATTACCATATACAGACTAACTAGCAAAGTGCTTGTAAAAGTGACCTGCGAAGATGCAAGGAGTTTGACTGATGCTGTCTTCTGATTTATATGAAAGTGGTCTGGCTGTTTCAGATTTCCCTCTCCACCAAGTCTGGCTCTAGAGCAGATGCCTGGGATGGCATGTTTCATAGTCTTATGCATTATGTTGGAGGTCTCAGGAATGTGCAGTTTTAAGCTTCCTTAGAATTTAGTTAGAGCTCTGTTGTTGTTGTTCGTTTTTTGTGGTTTTGGTGGTGTGAGTGGTTTGTTTTTTAGAAAAAACATTTTTAAATGAGCTTGATTGGACAATGCCTTTAACAACGTGATCTTAGCTGGCCCTGCTTTGAGCAAGGATTGGACTAGAGCTTTCTTCCATCCTAAGTTACTCTATAACTGTTTCTACCTTGGGTTTTTTTTTTATATTTCAAGGTTAAAATTGAGAGAGAAGAGGGTTAAATAATCAAAATAAAAAATATGTTTTTCTGCCTTAGTCCCTCTCTATTTGTGAGTCTTTCAGCCCTCTAATTGTCACGCAGGGCAAAAGCTGCCTGAAGTTGTAAGATGAATAACAAGTGGCAGAACACGATCAGGGTGGAAGTCCTTTGGCTTAAAACGCTGAGTGTTTGCAGACTTCCTTCTTTCATGGTTTTCACAGAGCAAAGTAGGTCATGTCTCTCAGTATTGGGGTTAAAACTTGGGACTTTGAGTATAACATCAGGAGCCATTCTGCTGCATTGTGCTGTGCCTCTACCAAAGCTTTGCTGCTTGTTTCGTAACCTACAGCAAAGGTGATCTTTTGTCTTCCATCTTGTCTAAGAGAGGCAAACGTGTGTCTCTGCTGTAACAGAAAGACAGGGACTAACCCCAGTATTTAAAACTTCTGTGGAAGTAAAACGGAATGAGACAGAAGCCTCGCTGATAATTACGGTGCCGTTGGAGGTTCAAATCAGAAACCTTGCTGTTGGCACAGACTGGTGACAAATTAGTGGGATTTAGTGGTCAGGCTGGAGGGTGAGTGCTTAATGAGAGTAGTTAGACTGTTAGCTGTCATGGAGGAAGTAGAAATATGAAGAATTTCCATGGCTGGGCTTTTCTTTTGCTGCAACTGCTATCCCGCTCTTCAGCTTTGCCAGGCTTGTGTGGCTCATGGGGGGCTTGTTTTTCTTTCTTTGCAGATGAGCACCGGCTACACAGTGGCAAGCTGTGCCTGATTATCCTGACATGCATAGCAGAGGTAGGTTTCTTGCATGACACCGTTCAGCAGCTGGGGTGTTACAGGGCTCTATCTGCACTGACATCCCCTGCCTCCTGTTGACCAGGAGCTGAAGATCCACAGTGGTACTGAGTAGTAAGGACCTCAGGCGCTTAATGTTTTACTAATAAACCTGATGCAGTACTGTTAAAATTGACTTGAGTGATGGATCATCTTATTTGGGTTAGCCAGCTCCCAGGGATGGAGAGAGAAAAGAGCAGACCTAAGCCTTTTCTCTCTTAGCTGCTGAGTGACCTTGTGGCATGGCTTTTCTATGAATAACGTGCTAATGGCTTTCAGCTCTGTGCTGTTCATAGTAAACATGGGCAATGCCAAATACCTTCTGCCTAAAAAGGGTACGGGTCTGAAAGAAAGCCACGTGGTTGTAGGTCCCTACAAGCAAGACAAGTAGCAAATCTGATAGTAGGTGAGAAAGCAGTATCTCAGAGTTAAGTCATCAGTCCTGGCTGAATGTGGCCCTGTCTCATGGGAAGTGTGTACTAATGGCTTGACTGATGTCCCGAATGGTGATCGAGTTTGCGTGGCATTTGCATTTTGCTTGCTTGCAAGTAAAGACCTTTCATTCTTAACAAAGAATAAAAAGCAATGGTGTTGATAGCCAGCATAAGCTTTCTCAAGTAATATTTCTTTAGGGTGCAGCCTGAAAGCTAATCATCTGCATTTCAAATATTTATAATTAAATGTCTTTCGCATTCTTCAGGTGGATGCATAAATAATGCAAGATAAGAAATTCTGTTTCTACATAGCAAGGGCAGGTTTTGGTTCTGGTATTAAAGGGAGGGTATATTTATTACCCAACCTGGCTGTGTGTTACCTGGAGGAATCACTTTGATTTAGAGCTGGTCTTGGAACGAGCTTTGCCTGAGGTGTGGGACAGCTCATAAACCTACCTGTTAGTACTGCAGTAACTTCGGGCATGATGGGTCCATCAAAATGCCAGCATAAACCTTTGTCCACACAGTCACAGGAACTTGTGTGTTGGAGAACCACTTCATGCATTATACAGCGCTTGTTAAACTCTTGACACTGTGGCATATGCAGTCCAGAGTTTGGATGGGCAAAGGAGGAGAATGGAAAATAAATTGCTAACAAAACAAGCAGTAATGCAGACTTTAATTAAAGTGGAATTTGGATCAGGAGGGGTTTACTCTTGTGTGATTGGAGACATGGGTGGGGGCAAGAGGGAAGTGACAGGTGGCTTTCTAACCTTATAGCTGTATGTTGGGAGTTTTACACTGAAACACATGTGATTTGAGAGGCAAGTGGAAGGTCTTGGGCCCTTCATTGGCTATTTGTATCTCTTCCCTTTTCTTGCTCTTTTCCATAGGATCAGTATGCTAACGCTTTTCTCCATGATGACAACATGAATTTTCGAGTAAACCTACACAGGATGGTGAGTCTTTTCCTCCAGATGGTCTGTTTTCTCTTTGGGATGAGAACACAGAGGATTTGAATCACTGTATGTTGAAAACTGTGTCACAGACATCTAACCTAGATTGCTAAGGCATGTGTAAATGCTGTGAGAAATGCAGTAGTTGGGGAATGATTTTGAAATTGCTCTCAGAATGTCTCATTCTTTCAAAGAACAAAGAGCTGGTTGCCCTGTCAGTGAATTCAGAGGCCTGTGTAGCTGGGGAGGAGCTGTGTATTATGAGGTCTCTGAGGAAATCAGTGGCAGAGAGAGCGTTCTGCCTTAAGCTTCAGCAAGCATTAGCCCTTGCGTTATATTAATAGGCAGCTGGAGTTAATACTGAGTGTTCTCATTTGGCTTATGCTTCATCCTGGGTGGGGTGACTCTTCCAGGAGGAAAGCATTTTTTCCAGGGCTTTTTCCTACAAGTATCTGTGGAGGAAGTGTCCTTACCTGACTCATGAAACTCTCTAGTTCCAAGGAACTTGAATGGTTATCCTAAAGATGCATTCTGGCTTTCTGGTACTGGCAAGTTCCACCTCATCTGACAGTGAAGCTGCACTTGAAAGTGTCACTAGTCCAGAACAGAAACAAACATCTTACTTTATAGTCAGCATACTGTAAGGATGCTAGTCATTCACACTTAAAAACAAATTTGATGTTCAATTAGCCTTTCTGGTCTATTACAATAAAGACCAAAGCCATTTAATAGTGCACATGCTGTTAACAATGCAGATCAGACTTCTGAGTCAGGAGCAAATCAGTATGTTAACCAAAAGGGAGGGATTGCTGTGTAATTTTTTTGTTTGGTTGGGTTTTTTGTGTGTTGTCCCCCCCTGTCCCAATATAACAGTGCCCTCCAGTTACACAACTAGAGAAACATAAACCTAGTGGTTAACATGCTGAAAAGCAGGTGCAATTTTGCTCCAGCTGTGGTCTTTAGGATTAATATGGGTGAGATTGCAGTTGGAGAAGAAGACAAAGGGGCTTACCTTTGTGCTGATGTGCATGAAAACTACAGTAATGCACAGAATGTCACTTCAGGCTTCTGCTGACTTCTTTTCCTCTTTGTGTGTTTGAAGCCAATGAGACATAGGAAGAAAGCAGCAGACAAGAACCTGCCCTGTCGCCCGCTGGTGTGTGCGGTGCTTGGTAAGTATTGTTAGACTATGTGTGTGCTTCTGGTTCCTGAAGCATCTTTTGCAGAAGCCTGTTGGCCCCCTTTACCTGAATAAATAACAATAGGGAGGGCAGTTGATAAATAAATTCTGAAATTTTAGGTGAGTGTAGTAACAGTTGATCACAAGTACTTTCTAGAGGATATGAGGGCAAATGTACAGAAAGGCCAGATGTTTGTTGGGGGAGGGTATTTTCTGGCCATTTAGCCTTTTCTGAGCGGAAAAACAATAGGAGTGTCTGTAGCTAGGGTTGGTTTTGCATGTGGATATGGAGGCTCAGTTGAAAGCTTTTCACGCGGTGTGTGATTAGATTCCGACGCTCATTGCTGTGGAGGCCAAAAGCATACATGGGTGCAGAAACGGACGGCGCCTAGATCCCTTAATGACTCTTAAGCCTCATGATATGGCAGCAGTCTCAGACTCCAGCATTTTCAGACAAGTGACTGTTGAAGCCAAGACGCAACAGCTGCATGAAGAATCTTTCTAGACTTTGCAGTTTTCATGCACTCTTTCCCTAGACCATTTTTAGTCACTATTGGGTCATATTGCTGAGCTATTAGTGCCCAGGAGGTTACATCTCACAACTCTTACCACTGGCGTGGGTTAAGCATTTTATGCTGAAGTTGCATTGGGCAGAGAACACAGACACATTCAGCTGGTGTTCATTAGCTAAACTATAGTAACTTACCTCTTTCAATTATATTTCTGGACTCTTTGCCTCTTAGCCTCACGTTGGGAGCCCTTAAATGTTAGTCGTTCTCCCACTTTTTTTTTCTCTCCCCTGAATGAGCCTTAAGTAGAAGCTTAGTACATGTTGAGATCGGACTAGGCTTACTTGCTTCAGAATTTATTTTAGGGAAAAATAGGTTTTCTCTATGATGTCTTCTCTCTAAACATCTAGGTTGTGTGTTGTTTCTTATTTCTGGCAAGAATGATTTTCTAAAATGTGCTTCTCAATGGAATTTTCCATTAGTGACAAGGCGTGAAATATGAGAGCAATTTGAGGCATCAGAATTCAAGGTGTATTCTTTATTTGACTAATAATGGTGGAAAGCATATGAGGAAGCCGTGCCTCAAAGCAAATTATGTGCTCTCAGTTTCCAGTAGGTTTTTTTTTAAATTCCAGTGGATGTCTAATTCTCTTTTAAAACAAACAAACAAAAAAAAAGGAAAACTTCTCTCATCTAAGCAGGACTATTGTCCAGTAGAGGTAGGTAGGTGGGGTAAATTGACTTCCTCATTGTTGTCTACTAGAAGTTAACGGTAACTAGCTCAATACTTACTTTATCATTTCTTTTCTGTCAGATTTGATGGTGGAGTTCATTGTAACACACATGATGAAAGAATTTCCTATGGATCTCTATATGTAAGTGTCTGTGGTGTGACTCGTGATTTCGTTTTAAGTTTGAATTTGGGTGGAATTCTAGTCACAGAGCATCTTCTGTCTGAAATAACATTTTGCGGCTGGTGGGGAGCAGGATGGCTTTTCACGAACTCTTCCAGCAACTTTTTCTACTTCTACAATGTTCTGTGTGACAGAAAATTGAAAGCAAAATGAATTTTCACCTTTCAGACCGATTTCCTAATTGACTTGATCAAACACGAAGAGCTTTTCAATCTGAAAGGAGTTTCATAATACACAGTCATTGCAAGAATCCCTGCTTCCAGAAGCCGAACCTTGGTCTAGAAACTGAAAAGACAGTTTTGAAAAACCAAGGACAACAGACATGAGGCCTGGAAGGCAATGTGGAGAGTGGGAGAGAGGTTTAAGCCTGAAATAGCCTGCTAAGCGACAAAGGGTAAAACGTAGCAATGGGGAAAGGAGAGAAGAGGACAGGGCTGCTACATATGAGCACTCCATGAGTCCCAGGAGGCCCCTAGAATGCTTTGTTCTGCTTTAGCCTGGAGGGCAGAAGTAGGATTTAGGCAGATCATTGGCTTCAGTCTCACTGCTTGTACAGTACTGAATTTCCCCAAGGCTTGAACAGCACTATATTCTGTAGAAGAGATAAAGATACATTGGCTGTTTTCCCTTAATGTAACTTCTCAGCATGTTCTGATTTTGCCCAAATAACCCTGCAACTACAACGCCTTTGCAAGGGTTGTATAGTTTAACTATGAGTTTGTGAGAAATGTTTTTTTAATGACAATTAGATAATTAGTTGTAGATGAGTGTAGTGCATTGGAATTTCACAAGAAAGGTGTGAAATGCTTGGGCTCAGAAGTAAAGTCCCATTTAGAAAACCCGTGAGAGTAAATATAATGAGCGGTAGCAACCATCAGTGGACATCTGTATCCATTCATTTTGGCATGTTTGTGCAGTCCTTTCACTACACTCCTGTCTGAAACCATCCCATAGCAGACACAGTTATTGCAGACAAAGTGGGTGTTCTGAATGCACAAATAGCGTCATACTTCTCTGCAGTACATTTAAAAGGTGACAATAGGAAGTTGCTCAAGGGAGGGCATATTAATATTTAAAAGAGAAATCCAGGTTGCTTTGACCAAGGATGTGTTTTGTCCGTTATGTGTATTATGACTCCTCGGCACAAAGCTAAAAAACAAAGACACCCACCAAGATGGATAACTTCATAACTAAACCGGTTTCATAACCACAGTAGCCTGGTTTGGGAGTTTATAGTCTGGTAGCTGGCGCTCTGGCTCCTTAGGTAGGGGTACTAGGATTGTTATGCCCCTCCTCATTCCTTTTCTTCCATGCCTTGATTTCACCTGGAAAGCTGTATGCTACCATATACGACCACAAGGTTTCAATGCTGAGGTATGTCTGCAGAGTATTTTGCATTAATGGCTATTGTAATTATAAAGAAATGTTTTAGCTATTGCCAGATTCTCTCTATTCAGTGCCTTAAATAGTTGTTTTGTAGAGGCCAGTTTTAGTCTTAGAGGCAAGCAAATACACAGGTGAAAAGGTACTGGGCGTTGTCTGGTACCGGTAACAGAAATAGCACATCTCTCCCCAGAGCAATTGCAGTTCCCGAGCTGAAGACAGCTGTCTGTATCCTAGCTGGTTTGCTTCCTTTTCTTGTTTGAATTTATGATAATTCAGCTTGAAATACAGCACTTAATGTGATGCTCAGCTATTATAAATAGTTTTGCCTTTATTCATCTAAAGTTAGTTTCAGTCCTTACTCCATCGTGCTATTTTTGGGATCATGTGAGGGTCTGAAAAGAATAGTGTATACTTTGTGTATATTATTTCTTAAGACTTTTTAAAGCCATATTTTGAACTCTTCACCTCATTTTGAATAACTTCCATGATTTTTTTTTAAATTTGATTTTTTTTTGGTGTGTTTGTCTGTTGTGTCATGTCTTTCACTAGTGTCTTCTCAGAGAGATGTTGATATTAATGAGATAATGCGGCTTGAGAAATAAGCATTTGGGGAAAAGGCAGTTTTTCATTTTTGAAGTCTTCTTTCTGTTTTTCTCTAAATGTCAGTAACTAAAAGTAGCTTGGTCTAGCAAATTCAAATTTGTATATATTTTCTGTTTTGTCCTCAATGATAGCTAGTGCTAGCAAATTTACTCATTATATTGTATATTTAGTTCTGATGTTACTTGTGAATAATGTTTTTGCACTTAAGAGTTTGTATGAACACTAGATACTAGCGAGACCTACAGGATTTGGAGACTTCAGAAGTATACTAGCTGTATTTTTGGGGGGTTTCAGAGCTTGTAGGTGTATTTCTTGGTAATTCCAAAGCTCATACTTAAATTATTTGTTTAAGGAGACTGGAAAATTTGGCAGAAATATCTTTCTTTTTTATATAATTAAACTGCATGCCTTAGTCAAACTAAAAATCCTGCAGTTTGCTTGATTCTGTCATTTTCTTTCGCCTCATCCTTTGGACCAAAGAAACTGAAAAGCTCCATTGTGTCCAGATTTTACAAAATCTGAGCACAATAGCTCATACATTTGGATCCTGCAAGTAAAGTAACTCCTTTTGTAGACCTTATGAGGCCTTCAGGGAAGGGCAGCAAAGAATAGTAAGTGTTAATTAAACATAAACAACAAACTTGCATCTGTAGTCAGTCCAGTCATGTTGAGCTAAGACTGGCGTACAGGCCCCTTTCTCTTGCCTTGTCTGGTTCTTTCTTGTGGGTGTTGCTCCCCCTTAGGAGCCCAAAACCATGAGCCCCATTCTCCTCCAGTAGGCTTTGAGTTTGTCTGCTTCCTGCTGCTGATTTCGGAGGCATTTCCAGGTTTGATGTAGAATTGCTGGGGAATGCAATGTCATTAATCCTTTGCCCTCTCTTTTCCAGACGGTGCATTCAGATCGTGCACAAGCTGCTGTGCTACCAGAAGAAATGCAGAGTGAGGCTTCATTACACCTGGAGGGAGCTCTGGTCAGGTACTTTGCATCTGCAGAGACAGTCAAATATGAAAAGCCCGGAGTGGGTGGCTGTTTGGTGGCCTTGACTGCTCGTTCCATTGCTACAGGGTTAAACAGCAAGCGGCAGTTCTGTTAAAGCATCTTTATTTTGCTTCTTAGTTGCTACATGCAGATTACCTCTTTTTGAAAGCTGGGTCATTATCATAATGGTAGCTAATTTACTTTCTTGTCTGGCCATGATCACCATGGTATCCAAACGTCTTTGTTTTTCTGTTTCATTACCTGAGTCCCTCTTCACCTGATTGGAGAAATGGAGTAATGTTTTATGCAATAGTGTTCCTCTCTCAGATATCTGTGAGTAGGAAGGAGGGGAGGCTTTTGGGTAAAGGGAGGTGGACTTTACTTTCCCTTTTTACTGTAAGAGACGGGTACACATAGTGTGTGCAAGCTGCTTCTGAAGAGAGCAACCTAGAAATGTCAGTGGGAGGGAAGAGAGACTTTTAACTCTGACCGTTGTGTTGATGGCAGACAGTCTGGTTCATGCCACTGGTATCCCAACACGGATTAATATTATGGGGTCTGACTTATTTCTCATAATCTAGTGGACGTAGCCTTGTAGGACTGTTTTATGATGCAGTCATTGTGGGAAGTCTGAGGAAGAGGGTAGCAGAATAGATGATGAGACCTAACAGGCTTCTTCCGTGGATATGGTGTGTGCTTCTGTTCTTATCTTGCCAGCAGTGAAGTAGCTCAGCTAGGAAAATACGGTTAATCCCCTAACTGTTGTGGCTTAAACAGGAGGTTTATGAAAATTCAAGGAAACGTGGCCTTAATTTTGTATTCCTGGAGCTGTGCTTGAGACCTAGGATCAGTGACTTGGCTGGTGTAATGCAACTCCCATCAGAAATCTGAGAGAGGATGACTTTTGAAAAAGGCGGTGATGAGTGGTTTCTGAAGCCATACTCAATTAACACTGAGTACTTCCCTTCAGTAGCTTTGCACAGCTGAATGTAGGTACGGAGAAATGAATCAACAATCTGAGTCACTTTCAGTTATTAAATTTTCGCCTTGTGTGACACGTGGCCCATTCAGGCTTTCTAAATTATTCCTGTATAAGGTGAAGTGGGTGCCCCTAATTAAAGGATTAGCAATTTCTTTTTGGTTGTTTTCTTCAGAACAGAGCCCCTAGAGGCATGGCTGCAGTGTAGTGCCAGTTCAGGAGAAGAGCGTGTACAATGTGGATGTCTGTTGTGAATAGAAATTGAATCTGACAGTGTGTGTGATATCTTCTCAGCAGTTACCAGTGAACTGGATCCATTCCTATTTGGCCAGGCTGTGCTGGGTTCTTCCTACACGCTGGCGGCGTGGAAGTCTCAAATATAATGCCTTTTGCTTGAAGGTGCTGTTCCACAGTTCAGAGAGCACATTCTTAGGCATCTTTCAGTCTTTAACTTTCCCTGTTTTAGGGGGAAAAAATAAAAATCCTTGCCACACGCTGAGATTCAGTATCTTGGGATGTTCTTGTTAGACTTGTCTCTTATTAGCTGGTGTTTGTATAGTGCTTAGAAAATGTAAAGTGCCTCAGAAGTGTTAGAAAAACATGCACATGTTTTGAAAGCAAAGCAGTAAAGTAAAAAGAACTTGGATTGGTCAAGTTTCTGTAAAGAATCTGGAATGTGTACACCTGATGTAGCTGAGGAGCTCCATGCATACTATAGATTTCTTCAAGTTTAGGGAGATCCTCTCATGCAGGAGTAAATTACAGTAAGAATGTTTCAAATCTTTTCTTATAGGATGTTGAGGTGAAGAGGGAGATCCTTCAGTAGCTGCTGGGTGATTCATACAGGCGGGAAGGCCCTGGGTTGAGTGGTATGTGCACCTGCAAAAGGGCACATCCTGGCTGCTCCAGGTGTGTACTTCTAGAGTGCTATATGTGGCAGACTAAATGCTAATTACCAGCCCTATCTTGAGATATATTTCATAATTAACTCTTATCCCTGTCAAGGCTGCTCTTTGATTCCCCAGAATGCTACTGCCTTTGATGTGAAAGAATGGCCATTTTTCTGGTCTTGATCTATCTGGCAGACGATTCCAAACTAGGGCAGAGGGACTTTTGAATTCATTTCTATCCTTTATGTGAGCATATTTCCCTTTGGGCTTTTATTTTGGCTTGAAGGATTAGTTATCGTTGCTGGATGAACAGCTAAAAGGGAGCAGCTATTCGCTGTGAGGTCTGAGCTCTCAGGTGCCCCATCAGGCATGCTTTACAGAAGGTCTTCAAGCCCACACTTGTCTTCTTGAATGACAAGGTGTGTGATGACTGAAGCAATGCCCCAGTTGTGCAGTGTGGATAATAGCAATGGAAGCCCCCCAACAGAGCCGAGTGGAACAAAGAAGCTGGAGGGAACTGGTGTAAGGAAGTACTGAAAGAAAGGGAGAGAATTCTACCTGGCATGTAAGAGGAGGAGAGTTGTTTCAGGCAGAAAACTGAGTGGGAGAAAAAGACAAAGGGAATACTGTGGGGTAGGCAGTCAGTATAGGGTGCGGAGGAACTGAGATAAAGGTTGTAGGTGGAAGCAGTAGCAATGTATGGAGCCTTCTGTTCGCTTGCCGATTCTAATGTTAGCTAGTCTCTAATTAAGGAAAGCCACTCATGTGTCATCTGATGGATAGACACTTTTCCTTTGTGGGCGCCTTCTCTTCAGTATGGAAGGCCAGCAGCGCTTTGCGAAAGTTTCTGCGTTTTCTTTTTTAATTTTAAATTGCAAAGATTACAGAGAAAACCAGTGGAGCCCAGGTGTTCGGTATCTCTCAGGACATGTATCAGGCTGTTAGCGCAATCTGTAATATTTTATAGTTTTCTGTAAACACCACTGTGTGGCACATTGCTTACATACGATCTTGGACTTCCTTTTTCAATGTCTGAGCTTGAGGAAGAACAATATTGTTACCGAGTATTTGTTTGTGATCCAGCCTTAGCGTCCCTATTAGATTAATTCTTTCATATTAAGTAAAGGGGCCAGGACTGTGGCACTCAATACAGTATAAATCTAGACCAGATGACTGAGAATGGTTAGGCAACAGAATGATGCAGGGGTTTGAGAACTGGAACCAGGACTGAGAGAAAGGAAGATCTGCAGGTGGCAAAAGTAGTGTATACATAAACTGGCTCCAGTTAAAAGTAGCCTGAAAATAAATATCAGGTCACTAGTGGAGCTAGATTCTGGAGTACCCTAAAAACAGTACTAGAGAGCAAAAAGCAGTTGTAATTTAATTAGCTTATGAAAATGATTACCTAGCGCCTTTACTGATGGGGGACCAGGCATTTAGACCCAGAGATGCCTTGTTGATCTTGTTACCTCTTTAATAGGCCTTTTCAGCAGATTAGTAGCTTGAGTTCAATCATTTGTGGTTAGTATGTGGCTCTTCCCTTTGGGTGCTGCGGAAAATCTTCAGGTTTTTCTTCTGTGCCAGTGTACTGGTGACTAGCCTGGAAATTTGGCCAAGAAACCATAAGTGGATATGATTGTGCTGATCTGTTCCCTTGCAGACATTTTGGCCAAATGGAAATCTCCTGGACTCTTAGGCCGCGTACCTTCTATTTTTTTTAAACACTGATATATTGAATGTCAAGCGTAAGGTACTTTATAGAGCTGTTAAGGAAACTTTACGCAGTAATAACCAGTCCCCTGCTCTCAAAAATAGCATGTTTTGCCCAATTTTTTCTTAAGTTCTGCTCCTTGTCATTTGAAAGTGAGCTTGATTTTGCTGGTCATAAAGGCAGGGTTTGGGTTTTAATTGTTGAACTCTCACTAGCTTGTATAGCACTTGCGTGATGGAAGGTGGTATATATGTTGTTGTTGTTGTCAAGCATGTATAAGCTATGCTGAAAGAGTTTTCATGACTCATTTAATCTTTTTATATAAAAAGACCTCATTTCTTCAACTCCTCCCACCTCAAAATTAGTAATGCTTGAGCAATTCTGAGCTTAGGGCGTGCAGGTAACTTTTTTGCAGTTGCTATGGTTTGCTTTAAGCAAAGGCAGTGTTTAAATAAACAGAAAGGCAATTCTAATATAGACATATTAGCAAGAGTAGATCATAAAAAATCTTAAATATAATAATGAATAATGGTGAAACAGCTATTTATTAAGGCAATTGAATGCAAAGCAAAATTAAAAATTAGCTTTGCCATTAGTAAGTGTTGGAAGTTTCCAAACTATTGTAACATAAGGGCTACAGGGTTTTTTTTGATCTTGTAGCTTAGTTAGTTTGATAGATGCTGAATGCACTGTTAAAGTGAAGGTACTTCAAATGCGTAGCACTACAAGAAGTTCATTTTTCTCCATTTTTTTTTTTTTAGGATTATCAAAGCAGACTTTTGCAGAGCTACTGGACAGAATACACTTTGATCCTTTTTGTATATTCTTTAGATCTTTTTGTCAGTTTCTCTATTTATGAGTATAATGCGGCTTTCAAAATCTTTTTGGGTGAATGCTAAAGAAGTGAAACTGTGGAACATTTTAAAATAAAGAAACAATATTTTTTTCTGGGGGGGAGGAAGGCCAAAATATATGTTCAGTATGTGTAACACGCTTGCCCTTATACATTCCATGTTTAAGGTGATATTGTTTAGTCAATTGTACTTTGCTTTGTTATTTCTGCAGCTGAAAAATTGATTACTAATAGTATTTGTTACTTAGCGGCACTTATGGCTCTCCAGCTGTTGATAAGGTCTGCTTCAGCCCTCTGATTTGCGTTGCTGAACAGATTGGAAATCAGGTGATGTTGCATCTCCCCTTCATGTCTAATCCTGCTGTCACTGTCACATTCTGCAGCAGCTACCTGGCAAGGGAAGCTTGTCTTTTTGCAGCTCTTGTGGAGGCAGGATTTGTATACTGGTGTACCAGACAGTCTAGTTCACTGGTAAAACACCTGATCACTAGGAGCTATGTGAGCTTGAAAGGCTATCGAGCTGCTTGGTCAGTTAGCAAATGACAAATATTTTAGGGAAAAGAATTAAAGGACCAAAAATTTGACTACCTTCTAAACTCACAGAATGTCTTCTGTGACTTTAAAAAATGCTACCAAGGTTCAGGATCCAGCACTGTCTTCTGCATGTTTCTGAAGTCTTAAGAGTTCAGAGGAAGCAGTCATGTTCCAGCTGATGTTATAGATAAGGCTGCTGTGGTAATTTCTGTGCCACTAGGAATTCTATAGTATAGTAGCAAAGAAAGAAATGTCTTTAAGCTGTGAAGGATGTTGCAAGCATAAGAGAACGGTCTCTTCAGCACAGCATCTTCAAAGGTAACTAATAAAGGTCATGTGTAGGGATAGGGAAGAAAGAACAGGAGCTTGTGTGTTAAGTGTAAAATGCTTTCATAAAATGAAATCTATGGTGAGTACAAAGGTCTCATTGTCTCTGTTAAGGGGTTTGACTTGAACTTACTGTTTTGGGAAGAAAAAGAAGTCATTATGTGATACTTGACCTTTCAAATACCTTCCAGCAGAAATGCTTTCTGACATCACTGCTCTCCTTGTAAACTGTAGAGAGAACTACAGAACAAATGTTAGATCTTTAACACCTTTGTAGGTCAACCCTAATACGGGTTTTACCTGGTGCTTACCCTCTCATTTCTCCATGCCTTTTGATAGCAGGAGGCTGGCCCAACTTTTCGAAGCTGCACATCTGCATCTCCGTGTGGCTGAGAGCTCCCAGCCATGTGCCATATGCCATGCTGGAGATTTGGGATCTCGCAAGTCGTTTGAGTACAGGGTGATGCTGCCTTTTTAAAGAGAGTGCCACGTCACTGGGGAATGAGGCTGCAAGTGGGAAGGATGGGCCTCCTCTGCAGTTCCCAGTGATAGTTCAGTTCAAGAGACAAGAACAGTGTGGAGGCTGGTTAAAGGTGAGCTGTTGAGCAGCTGCAACAAGAATTGGAGCTTTGAGTTGGTGGGGTGGGTAGGTCTTTGGAGCTGGAGGGGATCTTGACTTGGGAAGATGGAGAGCCTAAGGTGGATTGGAGGTGATAGAATAGGAGGCTCTGAGCATAGGAGGGACTGCATAGGATGAGGTCTGGGGTTAGAGGCTGTGATGTGTTACTGGATAGAAACTTTTGGTTAGAATTCATGGCTGGAAAGGGAGCTATTCGGCATTTTTAATTCTCAGGGATGGGACTAAATATAATTTTCCTATTCTTTTATTTGAATGCCTTCCTGGAACCATACTTTGGTGTGGGAAACTGAGGAATGAGAGACAGCATCTAGTGTATCTTTGGTATTTTTGTCCCCAATGGTTCCTAATGCTTGTACGCTTGAAAAGAAAGGATGTTTTCTTCTCAGAATGAAGTTTCAGCTGTTTCAGCTGTGTTTATGACTCCTTTCTCTGTGCCAAGGAGGACATGGACAGGACTTCACAGGTCTTGTATTAGCACCCTGAGGGCAGAGATGCTTAGCTGTAGGACTGCAAAAACAGCAAGGTCCTTTAGTATTCCAGTGAACTGGGTCATTAGGTTGAAGCTTTGGAATTAGTGTTCATTTCTAAGTGGCTTGGTAAATCAGTATTAAAATTGTGATTAACTTGCATTTTATGCAGTGTCCTCAGCTTGGCTCACCTTTACTTGTAGATGGGTGACCGGCAAGCTTTATCTCTGTGCCTTATCTTTGAAATCGAAAGAAAATAGATAATATTGACCAACTGTTTAGTAGAAAGCCCAAGAGGTTCACAAGCACTTGTGCTTGTTCACGCTAGTGAAGTTCTGAGGAGGTGGAATACTTCTGAAAATCTATTGGAAGGAATAGAGTTTCTCACAGAAACTAAAGGCTGTAACTGCTCTGTGCCTTGGAATAGGTAGTGGGAGTTGGCAGTCGAGTTGCCCGTTTTCTTTATTCATAGGAATGCTGGTGCTTGGTTGGACATGTGGTACTGTATTGGCATAAGCATGGTACAGGACTGCAACTGTTAGTCCTATTAGCTATTTCAATGAATTTAGAAAAGGACTGAAACTGAAAGATAATTCTGCTAAATACCTTTTGCTTGTAGTTGTGATGTATGTTGTGTGTTGATATTAATTGATTTATTCAAGTTGTACTTCTGGTAGCACTCCATGTTGCCCCAAAGGAAACCCTAGTCTCATCTTACAAAGCTCACTTACAGGCAGAAGATGTGAAGTTCAGAAGGAAGACTGCAAACATCTGCTTGTAGTCTTCTGCTGCCATTCTCAACTGGTGGTCCAATTTCATGTTAACTTTTCCGCATTACCTCCATCAACCAAAGCTAAAACACTTTTGTGGTAAGAACACACAGCGATTTGGTGAAATGTACTGGTATAAATCTCCTAAAGAAGTAGTGTAAGAAATGCAAAAACTTAGCGGCTTTCTTGTAAAAGAGGATGTTTTAAATTCCCTGCATGCAGCATTTTTAGGAAGTATCTGCTTTTACTTAAATCCTTCTTAGTGTTCTATTACTTAATTCTAGTTACTGCCACTTTATTTTTAATGTATTTTATTACTGACGATAAAGAGTTTGGCCCGGGTTGCCAGTGGAGAGAAAAAGAATAATACAAGATTTGTGGCTTTTATCGATCACCTGCTAAGATCCGGGTGGGAATTCTTCATCAACAGAGCCTTGTTCAGATGAGCACAAGCGGAGTTTAGTCATTTAAGTGGACAAAAGTCTAGTAACCTTTTGGTCATACTGCCTCAGCCTGGCAGGTCTCATCTGGATATGTTGCTCTGTCCTGCAAATTACTTTTTAAATAAAGCTAGCTAACACTGGAGAATTTAACTGTGAATCCCTAACAGTTTGCAGGTCATGGTGACTGAGTGGAGATAGTGTGATAATTTCTCTTGGGAAACAGTCCCATTGATAACTGACGTGTTACAGTCAGAGCTGGTCACAGCCATTTCTTTGTCTGCATGGAGGGGCTGCAGCGTTCAGAATGGAGTGATTTATTCTTGCCCCCTTTTTGTTTTCAAGAAGCAGCGGTCCCGAGTCCCTTACTTTGCTGTCTTTCCATGTTCTCACACAATATTTCTGCTCTTTCTCCAGATGCTCCTCCTTTTCTGTTTTAAAACCCCATGCAAAAATGTGCAACCTTAACTCCCAAGACTACTATTCAATTAACAGTGTGAACCTGCACTGTCAGACAAAATAGAACTGAGCTCAATGCTTCCCCTTTCCTCTAAAGAGGATTGAAGCTTGTGGGTGTGTGCTTTTTTTTTATTTTTAAGAAAAAAAGCGTATTGTTCATCTGAGCTTTAGCTGAAGTTGGAAAATTTGGTTTCTTTCTTACTGCTTGCTGGATTGCTATCAAGCAGCATTGCACTGGCATCAGTAATCAGCATTTCCATTAAGCTTGCAATTTTCACGCCGTTGGCTGCGGTTAGGTGGGAACAGTGAGTACCAGGGATGGGGACTATGTAAAGAAAGTGAAGGATTGGAAGTGAAGTGGCCTATTCGACTGATCCTGGGAGCAACGGGTTGTGCCAGCATGTGCTCCAGCCCTCTGGCAAGCTGTTGTTTCTCATTAAGAATACAGGCTGCTTCCATGCTTATAGCCTGGGAGTCATGGGGAGAAGAGGGAACAGCTGTAGAGTGCGGAGATGCTGGTGATGGGGAGCCTGCCAATAGCCGACTGCTGTCTGCCGTGGAGCTTTGGTGGCCAGGAGCAGGAATTCGGCAGTACCTGTGGCAACAAGCAGGGAGGCAGCGGTGGCAGCAGTTAAAGTCCAGCCAGGTGAATTGCTACAGCTATGAGCAGGGTGCTCCCTCCTTATCAGAGCAGACGGGAAGAAGCCGAAGCACGTTGAATAGTGATGTTGACAGAGCTTTTATTGCTTCCCCTGCTCCCCTGAGAGGGGATTGCAGCAATGGTGCAACAGTCTTGTTTTCTAGCGCTTTAGTTGATTGACGGAAGCTGCAAGCTCTGTCCCTGAGTAATTGGTTTGCTTGTCCAAGGATGCTGGGATAGTTTGTGCCTCGGGGGCTTGTGGTCCATTAGTTTGTAATAGCAATGTAGCTATTTCTCGGACACACTTCCTATTCCTGCTGCTCTATCTGGAAACTACCTCTGTTGGTTCTTTTCTGTTAAACCCTCTCTGTAGATACTCATCTCCTGCTGAGTTTGTTTTGATCACTGTTCTGATGAGTGTCTGCCCATGCTGAACGTGGCCAAATCTGCACCTTCTTAACACTCTGGTCATCTCAAAAGTAGGGAAGCAAAAGGCTCAAATACAATATACTGAGTTTCTCTTCAGGTATAGCATTTATTACAAGTGATTACTCGGTTCCGAGGCCTCTCCTCCTCCTCATAACATCACAGTGGGATGTATGGTTATCCCAGCTTAGCCTTTGGGACTTCCAGTCTGGAATGGGAGAGTGGACTTGGTCCGTGGTTATGGTATTGTCATATTATCTGTTATTTCCACACTTTGTGCTGTAGTTTCCCTCCTGTAAGGGGATCATGCTGAATTTTGGAATCTGGAAGAGTGTTACAAGAAAGCGTTGTTTGGCTTGTTACCTTTCGACAGGCATTTGATGTTGGCCAGTTGGAGACAGAATATTGAGCGTAGGTGGGCCCTTCCTCTGAGTGGGTACTGCCAGGGCTGCTCTATTTATGCTTCCAGTGCTGTTGCAGACAGAATGGTGCCATTTTTGTCTTTTACGTTGGAGGAGTGGAAGCAAAGAAAAACCAAAGTGTTGCTTCCTGAGGAATCAAATCCCCTGTCTTCTCAATTCCAGTCTAATGCACTAATCCTTACTAGGTCTGGCTTACCGTGTGGTACAATGAGCGGTATGGCCCTTGCCTTGAGAGTATGTATATGTGAACAGACTGGCTGTATGAGGTCCATGGTGGTTACAGTGGCGCTGAAGCACTTCTAGGCAGCATGGAAGTGTTGCCCAGATGTCATTATTAGCTGTCCTGTAGTGGCCTGTGGGTGGGCATCCTCCTAAGGGGCTTGCGAGTTGAGACACTGAAAGCAGGACACTGAATATGCTGTTGGTACAACGGTAACTTCTAGAGGGAATGGGAAAATCACTGTTCTTCCCAGTGGGCCCTGAGAGTTGGAGGGTAGAAAATTGGAGGATTTTAGTAGAGAACGGGATCCTGTTAATTGATGTTACACTGCAGCTGAGGAGCCCTCACATCTCTTTTTCTCCCTTGCTCCTTTGTTGAGGGCCATTATATGCACCATTAGAAGATTTTTGACCTCTAAGTGCAGCAGATGCAGTGACAGAGGCCTCCATACTGTGCTCAACCCATCCAAGCTCTCATTGATGTGTGTCTCAGGGCTGTTCTCTTCTGCTCTATTGTGCAATAACACATCAGAGCCTTCTGATGCTCTTGGCAGAGTCTGTGCTACATTCTGACTTGCCCAAGGGATGGTACTACTTCTACGTTTTTTCCCCTTTTTTCTACTTAACCTAACTCCACGCTCCTGTTGCATTACACGTGATCCAAACAGTGAGCACTGAGACACTAAATAGAACAAAAACTTTGTGTGAATCCCAAATGTGCTGGAGCTGAATATACTTCTGTTTGAAAGAAAGCTTACAGGGAGAGTAGTCTGCTATGGGAGGAGGAGGAACAGGGGAAGGAGGGAGTGAAGAGCATCTGTCTAGAACAGGAATTATGTCCTTCCTGGTAGACAAGAAGATGCTGGCTGCCCCCAGCCCTCTTATAGAGAATTGGCTTGAAGAAGGGCAGCAAATAACTGAGCAGGAGTATTTTTGCTCCTTAGCAGACAGACTGGCCACAAGAGCTAAGGGAAAGTGTCCCTCCTTAGAAGCAGCTGCGCAGTGGAGGAACTAAGAGCCTCTTTCACTGCAGTCATTTCAGTTTAAAAAGCAGGGAGGCTATCTGTAAAAGCTGCTGATGCCACTTTTCATCCTTTGGCTATAATAATCCTTGCGAGAGAAAATTGCCTAAAACCCAACCTGCATGCTTTACACCACTTTCACGTACAGCCGATCATATGGCTTCATGTCTGATTTAAGTGTCCACTCCACATGCTTTTCTACTTGGCTTGGAGGCTGTAAATGTAGGTGTTCAGGCCGTGTTCTCTTCTTGTTGATTTAAGAAGCATAGCCTGTGTGCTCAGCTTAGGTCACAAAATGAGAAGCTTGCATGCAAATACTGCTGGCTGATAGTTGAGTTTAGTTACAGTTTAGTTACTTCTGCTTTTGTTGCTGAAGAAGTTCTAGTGACACTATTGTGTTGTGAAATTAGGGATGTTTCAAGACTAGATGTAGTGGGTGTATTGTGTCCTGGAAAGGGATGCCAAGAACAGGTATCCTCAGGGAAAAAAGCGTTCTAGAGGCTATTGAAAAAATGGTGCTGTTTTACAGTTAATGTTGAAAGATCTCATGCCCAAACCATCCATCACTGTTAAATCCTGGAGCACAAATTGGGATAATGTGGCTGAGCCCAAGGAAGGGCTACAGTTCTGTCTGCCTGCACAACTGAGATTGAACTGCTCCTCTGTCAGGAAAAACATGGATAATTTCCTGGCTAGTGTGAGAGGGCAGCCTGCAGATAGGGTATGAGAGGCGAACAGTTGATTTCAGCAGGGAAAAACTGACACATCTGGTTTGGCTTCAGGTTGCTCAGGAGCAGCAGCAGCAGTGTCCCGTTGGAGCTCCGGGGCAGAGGGGTGTTCAGTGGGTTGGACCTTTGTTCTAAAGGTTTATTTTGTGTGAGCAATTGTTTCTGAAGGGCACTGGGCATATGAACCTGGATCTAAAAGTTGTCAATCCTGAAAGCTCCAGGGCATAGCTATCCTTATTCTCAGTACAGGATTTACCTTAGAAGCAAACTACAGAGACACAGGTATCCGTAAATTTAAGGATCTGTTTTCCATAGTGTTCCTGTTCCCTAGAGCCACTTGAATGGAGGCTGGTGCAGAGTGTGCTGGTGTGGAAAAAGATCAGTTGCTCTTTGAGCATTGATGTAGTGTATATCCTAATTAGGAGCACTGCAACTTTTTTAGGAATATGTGGTTTCCGAACAGTTGGGTAAATTTTTCTGTGCAGTGCACACAGTGAGTGTAAACCTCGTGGATTATCTCTTCTGACCAGCTCTGAGCCCAGCACTGAGTTTGTTCTTCATGTCCCTCTGCTTCCTAGTTCTTAGGGGAGGAAGAGCATAGACGTGCTGTGAGTGGGCTATGATGCAGTGCAATTTGGGTATAAAGATTGATTTTAAGCAGTGGTAATCTCATGTCTTCTTTCTAACAGGAACAGAAAAAACTAAACATGAGCAAATTCATCACAACAGCTGGAACAAATGTAGGAGCTGTTGTTGGGGTAGAACAGAGCAACAGTTTTCAAGTTTTGTCACCAATATAGAGCAGTGCAAGTGCTTCAGGGTGGTATCTGAGAAATAACGCAGTGGACAATTGTAGGGTACTTGTCCCTGTCAGTCGGTGAGTGCTTGTGCTCTAGACCAGTGATGGTTACACTGGTTCTTTTAAAAAGTGTCTCCCCACCAAAGGCAGGTCTGGTGTTCACAGTGGCTTCTTGTCATGCTGTGAGGTCACCTGCTGGCCAAGGCCTTTCGGCAGGGTTCTGGTGGGAGAGTGAGAGGCGGTGGGATGAACAAGAGGCTTCACCCCACTTGTTACAGGAAATCCAGAGCTCTGCTGCTCTGCTTTCAGGAGCCCCAACTTGCTAGTAGTTGAGCAGCAAAGCCTGGTCACAGGATGTGGCTATGGGGACTTGTGTGGCTGGGAAAGAGGTAAAACTGTGCTTGTAACTATTAAAATAGAGAGATGGCCAATGAGGAGCTGTGACAGAGATGCACGGCAGCTGTCTTCAGTCCAAGGCACTGACTGCGGGAAACTCTACTTTTTTGCTGTGGAGGCTTGGTTACCTCGGCAACCTGGTTTTTAGCTGGATCTCTGCGCCGGTGGAGAGCCCATCTGTACCTGCTACTTCTTTGTTTTGAAATGGCTGTTTTACAGAAAAATATCTGACAGGAGTATTTCCAGAGCTGGATTATCGTGGAATCCAGGCTCGGCTTTTGGTCCCAGGAGTTTCAGTCTGATGATGAGGTGATGATGGTATGGGGAGTTTTGCGGCTGCATTGAAAAGGCATCAATACGTCTCCTTCCTGAGGAGGGGGGTCATGGAAGGGAGAGATGCTACTGCTGATTGTTAAATCCTGGAATAGCTCTGAAAGATAAATCATTTGCATGTCTGCAGTTTGCAGAGGTCTTTGTTCATTCTGGTTTGCAGTTCAGCATCAACCTACCGGCTGGTAGGTTAAACTGAAGTGGCTTCTGTCTGCAGTGAGTCCATACCCACACTAGGGCTGTAGGCTTCCCTTTTTGGGGTCACGGAAACTTTTGATACTCCTGGTGAACTTCTAGTATTGGAAGGTAGTGGTTGCAGGACTGTATTCAGAATCTGACAACTTTAATTCCAGATCTTACCAGTCTCTTCACATGTCTCTTTACTTCAGATTTTTAGTTTTACCTTTTGTGAATGCTTTGTAATCCTTAAGTGGAAGCGGGGGTGTATCTAAATTTTGCCCTTACCTTGTTCTTGTTCGCTGTGCTTTATCTCCTACTATTTCATAGCCTGTACCCTTTGGGCTGCAGTGAATGGTCTGTTCTGTATTTGCTATGGGGCTCTTCCAAACTGGAGCTGGTTTTCTCACAGGTTACGAGGTAGTGTGTAACACTTGTGTGTTGGTGGGGGTAAGAACAGATTAACAAATTCTAGTTGTACCTGTAAGAAATAGGAGTAATGCCTGGTGTTACTTTGTTAGATGCAGTTACTAATTAGTAGGTAATTAAGAACCTTTTTGCAAAAGTCTGTATCATGTTCCAGTTTGACTTTGCAGGCCATCTAATTCAGATGTTTTAAGTCTTGAAATCTGCTGACTTCAGAGCACAGAGTACATTAAGAATCTGTTCTAGGCAGGTATAAGCTTTCAGTCCTGAGCAGCTATAATGCAGAAGAAAATAGCTTTCTTTTTTGAAATTTCCAAGAACTAGAAAAAACAATGTAAAGATCTTTCCATTTTATTCAAGTGTATGGAATACAATTGTTCATTGTAAAGTCTGTTTGATTAAAGCTCTTTTAGTCAGTCTTTTTGCTAATTCCCACTATCACTAACTGATTTTGGGTGGTTACAGCAGGAGCTTTTGTTGTTGTCTTAAGACAGGTGTGAACCAGATCTGTAGTCTTTACTGCACAGCCCTAGATAACTGACACAATAAAGTACTATATCCTTCCTTGTACCATCGCAGCAGCATTGACACAGAGCTACAGGAAAAGCTATGCCATGGGTTTTTTTGTTATTTTTTGTTACTTTTTTTTTTTAAACGGCATGTATCAAGAAGAGTGACAGTTTGGGGCTGACTGTGCATACATCATGTTGGTGATGTATGAAGCAGAAATGAGACAGTGGGATTCTCCAACCTCAAGGCTCACTTCAGGATCTGGCAGATAGAAGAATCTCCTGTGAACTGTCTAAGCTAACAAGAGACTTACCTTGAGCCTGAGCAGATTTGATTGGGAAGCTGGTGTAGGAGAGTAAATGTGGGACAGTAAAATAGCTGTCAGTTACCTGTCCAGCACAGAGTTTTAGCCACAAAAAACCCCCCACAAATCCATGTGTAAATTGATCTATTTCTGAGAGGTGAGCGGATGACATTTACCTTACTTTATTCTACATAATGAAAATGCATTTGTATTTAAGTGACTTGTTGAGAAAGGCTTTGTTTTTAATTTTATTTTAAAAATACATATTATTTTCTCTTAGCTCTGATCAACTTGTTGAAGTTCCTCATGTCTAATGAGACTGTGTTGCTGGCCAAGCACAACATCTTCACCCTTGCTCTTATGGTGAGTGCAGACAAAGTAAATCCTCTTATTTTAAACAACTTGATTAATCTTGAATGAATCTTAGGAAAGAATCCAGGATTTCTGGCCTGGTAAGGAGACATCAGAACAAGGCCACAAAGCTGAGGAATATTGTTGTGATTGCTCTTGCTAGATGTTTGGAAAGGGCAGTGCTTGGACTCACTTGTAGGGTCTGCTCATTGAAATAAACAAGTCTCTGTGAGGAAAGGCTTAGTTTAATTTTCCAGATTTAGTAATCCTTTTTCTTGTTCTGTGGCCCTTTGTGTACAAAATAATAGAAACCTATTTTCCTGGCCCCAGGTACTTAAGTTTCTTGTCTGTCTCTCCTGTACTCTAAGGAAAATAATAGCTAAAGCGATGAAGTGATGTAGTACTGTGTAATGCAACTGAGAGTTATTTCTTTGAATGTTTTGATCATAGTTTGTATTGTTTCTGTTGCAGAGTAGATTTTGTATAAATATTCCTGTTGTAACCTCTTTTCACTTCCTTCTATAGGTTGTGAACCTGTTCAACATGTTCATCACTTATGGAGACACCTTTCTCCCCACTCCCAGCAGTTATGATGAGCTGTATTATGAAATCATTCGGATGCATCAGAATTTTGACAACCTTTATTCTATGGGTGAGTACCTCTTGATTGGTCAGGAATGCTCACTAGAAGTGAGAATGGTGGTGGAGGGATGTTTGTGTCTCAGGCATTTTCTGTCCACATGCTGTTGATGTGCGTCTTGGTGAGTGGACGTGTTTTGTGTGCTCGGACATGTTTGGTAAATTAAGAATTTAGAGAAGGATAAACTTGTTAGAAGGATAAATCTTTTTTAGTCAGAAAAAAAAATAGGAACAGACCCACTGCTTCTCTAGCAGTCACCTTACTGTGGTTGGAAATAAAAATTTGTTGGCACAACTAGGTACATGGTATTTCGTGCATCTTCATGTAGTTTGCATCTATCACGTTTGACAGTTTCAAGTCCGAGCACAGGTACATGCTGCAGAACCAGCCAGCACGGAGGAACACTCAGTGCAGAGAAGAATTTGGAAAAGAATTTGAGAAATTGATAACAAGAAGCTTGCTGTGCTAGACAAATCACATCTACTGCACTTATTGCCAAAACAAACCAAGAAAACAGCCTTCACAAACCTGCTTGCAATGACAAGCAAATCACTGGACTGAAGAATGTGCCTACTGGCAAAACAGGGAGAAGCTGCCATACTTCAAAGAGAGAGAGTCATGCTGGAATGCCACCAAGTGACACCCAGCAGGGAGAAGAGGAACAAAGGAGAGCAAGGAACACGTGGAGGCATAATCAGCAAGTGTATACACAGGAGCTAAGGGTAGCTGCAGCAGCGCTGGTGTAGTACCTGCATGCTTGAAGCTGTGAAGAAAAAAATACAGCTGTGTTCTTTGTTTGCTTTGTTCTAGAAGGACCTTTATTCCCTTTGCTCCCTGCTCCCTTCTTGGCATGATCACCCAATGAACAGCAGGAGTTAATATAAGCATATAAGGGGAGTTAAAGGGCAGTGGGAGAGAGGCAGTTGGCCACAGGTACTTTTCTGACATGGCAGAGAACCATCCTGGCCAAAATTAAAATAGCTGAATACTGCCTGCAATTGCAAGCAAAAATGAACTGCCCTTTGTACAAACTTCCTATAGTTTTCATCCATTGTATAGTGGATCACTCGGCCATTTTTGTGCCCTCTGAGCACGTAAGATTTTTTTGCTAACCCATTTCCTGCTCCCAAGAATTAGAGCTAGTAAGACAACGTGCTTTTACTAGCCAGTAATTTTTCAAACCCGACCCCTGTAAAAGCTGAAGGTAAGTGGAATGGAAGAATAACGCACTCAAATACTTGCTCAGTTGGGCTGCAATAGGCACATCAGACCTGTTGAAACAATTCATTTGTCATATGAATGTTTTCCATCCTGCTACACAGAGCAAACCCCTTTGAATTAATGTTGTAGGTGCCTGAATGGAGACTCTCTCTGAATACAATGCTTAAGATATTCAAGTACAGTATCTGCCATTTGACAAAATAATCTTACTCAGCTGGCATCTTTTTTCTGCAGGTGACAGGTAATGGTAGCACCTGGAAGCAAGAAAGTAGCACTGTTTTGAGTTGATGAAAGCCACAGTTTAGCCAGGTGTCCTACAGCTTCCCTTGGCTTGTCAGTCCATCTCACTGGGACTACAGTCACCCTTCTGTCCCTTAGCCTTGGGACACCTGTTAGCACAGATGAGAAAGCTATTTTATCCTTTTGTTTTCCTGTTAACATGGCTGAAACTTTCTACATTGGGAGTGGAGGTGGAATCTAGTTGCCTTGGTTTTTATTTTTATTTTTTCTTATCCTGAATCTGAACTTTATTCATATCTGCAGGACTGAAAGCTTTCATGCTCATGCTACTCATAGGCATGAGTATGCAGCCACTGTACGTATGGATTCACCTGTAGCACCTGTGTTTCTAGATGATCCTAAATTCCAGTGACATGCTGTTCCTTCACTTCTAAGTTGAAGGTGATCCTGTATAGACAAATTCATAGAAAATTCCCTTCTATTCAGGCAATATGGAAAACTAATCCAAAAATGTGCTACAGGGTCTGTTAGCGTTTTAGTACTTACCAAGAGATGTGCAGGTAACTGCTACCATAGAAACACTATGGATTCTGACCTGAATAAATATTTTGGGTGCTCTAGCAGAAAAGAATTTGATTTCCTAGAAGTTCTTCCTGTTGCAGAATGTTTTCAGATCTGCTCCCGAGTCTGTCAGAGACCATCTGTGCAACAGAACACCACCCTCCTTCCTACAGGGAGTGTTTTTCCCCATGCTGGTGTGTAATCCCTTTCTGCAACTCCAGATAAACAGGGAGGTAAAGGATCCAGCCCTGATGGGTTGGGTTTAAATCACATGATGTAGTCCGGCTCAGACAGAACTTTGCATAAATAGGAGCTGGAATAAACAGCAGCATGAAAGGTATGATAGACCTGAGATGCTGTCCTGTTTCTGGGGGAAATTAACTTTAATATCTAGTGATGAAAGCAGTTAAGAGGACCTAGGCTTTTCTATCCCCTCTGCTTCCTGTGTCCCAGTTGTTATCTTGTTCTGCTCACCTCTTCCGTGTTCCTTACGTTTCTTAGTGGGGCTCTGAAGGGAACTCTGTCCAGGATCTCAGATGGTCTCAAAGGTGACCTTTGTTTTGATATGGTTCGCAGACTGCTATCTCGCCAAAGCAGATTTTTTTTTTTATGTTTTAGCCTAGAAAATTGCCAGTTCTGTGCCAGCGCTGTTAATTGTCTTTTCCTTTCAGTTCTAAGGCTTTCTACCAATGCTGGTCAATGGAAAGAGCCTGCAAGCAAGGTGACCCACGCATTAGTCAATATTAGGTAAGGAGTAGCAGTTAATAACCACTTTAGAGATTCTTGTGTCCTGTGTGACTGCATTCTTATCGTGACACTTTCACATTTGTTGTATTGAATTTTATTTTGAATTTGTTCTCTTTGTTGGGCTAAATTGCTGCTCTAAACAGGGCCCACTGGGATAAAAAGAGGATCACCAGGGTTTGATTGTCCTCT
The DNA here is from genome assembly GCA_013398295.1 of Chionis minor. Taxonomy (NCBI): domain Eukaryota; kingdom Metazoa; phylum Chordata; class Aves; order Charadriiformes; family Chionidae; genus Chionis; species Chionis minor. The sequence goes on along the minus strand of VZSF01008280.1, from coordinate 155,868 downwards.
TTCTAATAATTCTCTGAGCTCTTCTGTAGACTGAGTGCTTTCAAAGCATGGCACAAGCTGTAATGAATTAATCCTCACAGCGTTCTTGGGAGAAGTTATACAGTAGGGAACAATGCTGTGCTGGCAGAGTAATTGTGGACCTAATGGATTTCTGTTGCGTGATTCTATTGTAATTCTATAAAGCTATGAAGGGGACTATAAGCCAGCTGTAATAAGCAGATTCGAGGCCTCTTTTAATGTTGCAAGATTTTTGTGTGTGTTTAAAACTGATTATTTAAGGACATTTCAGTATTCTCTTAAACCTTTTCCTCCTGTTCAAGGGCAGAAGTTATGTTCTATATATAAGGTGAAGGAAAATCTGGGGGTGCTTTTCTGCTGTATCCCTGCATGACAGCAACAATTTCTTTTCCTGGCTTCTGAAGCAGCTAGTACTGACCCAGCTGGGTACTGGGCAAGAGGCTCAGGGATCTATCTGACTGGAAAATGGAAGAATGTTGAGAGGGACAATTTACTGTTTCTCTGGCTTGTAAACAAACCATAAAAGATACAAGTATTTATACTGAGAAAAATACCTGTCCATCACCTCTCCAGTCACCCCAGACACTTGGTGTCTATGCAACACCAAGTAGCTCAGTACTGCTACATTACTGGTACTTGTCATTTTCCTCGCTACGAAAGAGGTTGTAAGACAAACTCTCTGAGGGCATCTTTCAAGTCAATATACATCTTACTTGTCTATAAACCACCTTAAAGGTTCCCTTAGTAAGTCTGTAAGCTTAATAACATCACGTATGGTTCCAGAAGATTTATTTTGCTACTATCCTTATTTTTATTTGTTGTAAACAGACATAAATGAACGCTTGTGGGCAGATAATGCACTTGGAGTGACGCGGCAGAGCACATAACTGTTGGTAAATTAATGTCATTTAATGTGACGCAAAGTGTCTGCCCTGGGAATTATCTGTATACCCAGGGAGAGGAGTCTAAACTGGGAAGGGATAAAAAAAGCAAGTGGTCACACAGGCTTTGTGCTCACCTCTGGGTTGTGCAACCAAGATTTTGCATTGGCTTGTATCCTGTTGGCTTAACAGCTACTTTTGTAAAGATCAGCAGGCAGTTGAGACAAGATACAACCAAAGAACGGGCACCGTGATACCTCTCCCTGGGCAGCCTGTGTCAGACATGTGCAGTGCATGGTGCTGTCTGGAACCAGTGAAACCTCTGACATGTTTCTCTTCTAGACTTCTGGTAGCTTTTCCCTGCTCCGCTCAACCCCACATGTAAATTTCATGTGGTCTTTCACTACGTTTAGAAGTTTTCATGAATGATTTTCATGGCTTTTCACTCAGTGTAATTAGACAAGGCATAATTAGAGATGATTCAAGGCCTGGAGAGGGATTAGACTTCAGAGAAGTTAGTCTGTTTGGCTTACACCATTTTCTCTTTCAAAAAAAAAAAAAAAACTAAAGTGAGGGGGTGGGTGTTTCATAGACTTATTTGTTTTCTTCTCCTGGTAAAAATACTACATTTGAGAGGTTCTTTAACTGTATAGATTTCAGAGCAGCCAGTTGTTGGATGTTGGAGAAATGAAAGGTCCTGTGCTTTTGTGAAGATGATTGAAACATCACACTGTCAAAGTGGTGACTAGGACTAGATGCCTTTTTTTCTTTTGAGAGAAAAATACTTTAGAAGGTTTCAAAAGGCTCATCTCAGTACAGGGAAAAGGGATGAAGTGAAAGGTCTGTGATAATGTAATATTCCTTTTTTGCCTTAAGACTGAATTTGAGTGTTTGAAAGTTGCAGATCATGCGGCAGAAGGATGAGAGGATAATTCTTCGAGGAATGCCTCGAGCCTTCCAAGGTCTGAAGCTTTCTGCTGTCTGTTGGGAAAGGCCATTCTGTCCTGATCTGTTGGCTGTCCCACTTCTGCAGCGAGGTCTGTAGGAAGACCCTTAATAGCAGGGACACATGTTTTATTCTGGTGTTGGACCAGGAGTGCGAACTGGAGCCTCGTGCACACGTGCTTGTGGCTCTGTTGTGGAGTCATGGAGACGTTGCAAGCACAAATCACTGAAGAGAAACAGGGAGAGGGGATGCTTGAGGAGAATAAACTACTTAAGGGCTGATGGCTTGTTAGGGAAGCACAGTATCTTAATGAATGACAATATTTTCATAAGGTGTAATTATCTTATGCATTGATAAGGACATGCTGGTTTGAACCTGGCTTAGCTCCCCATTGTCTGGATTGCCTGTTTATGCCTTTTCATTTCCCCTTAGAGTGGTCTTAGTATACTGTTTCTTATTTGGATGCCTTTGCCACAAAAGGAATGAATTTAGAGAAATCCAGCTCACGCTGGATTTTTTTCCTCAGCTTGTTCTATCATTCTAGAAAGTTTTTGTGAGCAATGATTACCTGCTTTTTGCTGTAACAGTGCAGTGCAAAGTCATGCTTTGGTTTATATCTTCATCTCATTACAACAGCTATTTAAAAATAAATAAACAAAAATTGTCACTTCCCTTTCCAAAGGCTTTTGGTGGGAAAGATTACAACTATAAAACCATCTGTGTGTACATGCATGTGGTGGGCTTTAACAAGTATCAATGTACACTTCAACAATGTACAATCTTATGTGCATTTCTGGCAGGAGTGGTGAGTTGTTTACAATTTTTCAAGGCTGCGATGCATTTCTGTTACAGGAATAACTGTTGGGGAGATACATCAGTCCTGCTTGTACCCCGCAGTCCTGGATTGTGAAGTCGTCTGATTAATTGCTTTAATACAGAGTCAGGATGAGTAATACCTAGAGAATCTTTGACCCGTTCTTGTTCAAACGGCCGCAGAGAGAGATCCCACTTTGTGTATCCTATTATGGTATTAACTACTTTTTAGTTGGATCCTATTCTCCACTAGACAGTCTGATTGGGTTTTGTTGCCGATTATCTGATTTTTCTAGTCTTTACTCCAGTGAAAAGAGCAGTCACAAATGTTCTTTTTGAGTATTGAGAGACAGAGAAGCTATTCCTACCTTCTTTTCATACCTCTTCTTTTTACAGACGATTGATAATTTCTGTCCAAGTAAAGAAAATGAAAATTTGAAGACGGATGAATAGCCTTATCTGGTTGAAATCCTACATAACATTCTAGAATGAGTGATCCCTGTTGCTGTGCTATCCCATAATAGTGATTATAACCTCTATCTGTGGATTTGTGTCTGTGGTTTACATAAATAATTGAGGCGTGATGGACTGCAAGATATAGCTACAGCGGTGATGGGGCTGAAATCAGAAGCTGCAGCAGTTAGTGGTTTGAAAACTCACCTTCTCACCTATGAGGAAATAAGCACATTTTGAGACAAGTAATTTTTTTATAAGCTAATGAGCCTCTTTAAGATAACATTGTGCAGGTTTGCATTTAATGAGAATTTTATTAACGCAGGGTTCAAAGGGGCATCTTCTGATTGCGTACTCAGCGAGGAAGGTGGCAGCTGAATCCCTGTATTCTTTTAATAGACTTTCTCCTCATCAGGATTTTTTCAAGGTGAATAAATAGATTAACGCAATGATTAATAGACTGAATTTCCCCATTGTCTGAAATCCAGTTCCATCATCATTTTTAAAGTAATTTTATTCTTCTCACTGAAATACTTTTAACAAGCAGAGAGTAAGTTTGTAGTATGTAACTAGGTGATAGGACTATTTTTTTTTTGAAGGTGTTTTTTGTGCTGTTGTAGCATACACTGCAGTCCTCGCTTGGGTGCTTTCATTCGCTCTTCCATCTTGCAGCTACTTTTGTTCCACATGAGCCACCCTGTGTGATATTCCTTGTTTGTACAGGAGGTGCTGCTTCTCCCAAGGCTGCTTTTGGGGTTGTAAAGGAGAGATTGGGGATTTGGGAGGAGCAGTTAAAGCATCGCATGGATGTGTATAAAATGGGTTATGCTTGCTGTCAGTCTGGGCAGGAGTGCTCTGAAGGACCATTTACAGTTTGCTTCAACAAAAGAAGGCCAAATTGGGCTGTACTTGTTTTTCGTAGGATACCTGGCATCCCTGCTCTGAAGCTATAGCTCATGTTAAATCACCAGTACTTCACAGAACCGCTCTTATTGAAAACCTTGACAGAGGAGGAGACTCCATTCAGGTATTTGTTAGAAAGTGAGCGACTGCAAGCAGTCCACGTAGTACCTTCAGCGTTTTTCTGCTTTACAGCAAGGAATTTAGCATCTGTTCATGGGGAGAGAAGAGCTAAATGCTGCTGACCTAGTCATGTTGTAATGGATGGCTGTAGCTTTTATTCAGGATACATGAAAGGGGACCTGCTGATACATAAGTGCTTCTGTATAGAGTGGAGGCCTATGGATTACAGTCAGCTGAGACAGTGTAAAAACTGTACACATATATATATACACACACACTTCCCTCTCCTTCTCTGTGCAGGCTTAGATGGACACACACATGTTTCTTCCCAATGAGTAAGAGAACGAAAAAGGGAGGACAAGCTTAAAGCCTGTTTATGAAAACAAGCAGTCAAGAAAACCTATGTGCATATATATATACATTTATATATAAAAAATGTGGCTGTCTGTGTGTATACTATATCTATATGCACATATGTGAATGTGCGTATATATAGATATCTATGTATATATAAATCCATACACATAAATATTCACACACATGCATGTACTAACAAATATATATATTTTTATATATATGTATATAAACCATACAGACAAATGTCTTGCATTTGACAATGGACTAATCTAAAGCCATTATTTCCAAGGTGAAAAAAACAAGACCCTTGCTTGTTTCCAGCTTTCCCGAGAGGAACCACAAGTGTTGGCTGAGGATGCTAAGGTTGACTCCGTGCAGCAGCGTTGTGCTGGGCGCGTGTGTAAGCCCCGGGACTGACGGACTGTGCGGAACTGCTCAGCTCAGGCCGGTCAGTGCTGAGCACCCTCTGGTGCTCAGGCATGCAGGTTAGCCCAGCATCATCTGGAGTTTGTTCCCTATCAATTCTTAAACCCACTTGTGAGGGCTACCGCTGGTAGAATAACAACTCCATTGAATTGTTCACCGAGGTGTGTTTAATGGTAATGACCTCTGACACGCTGTCACTACTAGTCAGTCTGACTGAGCTTGGATCACAGGCTAGTACAAGACAGTCAACTTTTTTTTAAAAAAAAAAAAAAAAAGCTAGAAAACCCAAAGAGAAACTCTTAAAATATATTTTATTGGTACTTTAAAGTCCTAATGTCATTTTGCCAAGATTAAGGATCAAGTTGTTACTAATACTGCTGTAAGAAAACTTTCAAACTTTATGCATGTAAACTATTTGAAGAATTGGTTCATCGCTTTTTTTAGGTGGTAGCCTGAGAAAATTATGATGCTGAAAAATGGAAAGTAAGTGGATTCTACATGAGGGTTCCAGCTTGGTTCTAGGTGTTTTCTAGGGACCTGTCATTACTTCACCATCATTGAAGGAACAAAGTTGTTAGACCCTTCCTGTCACTTCACATGTTTTTTGTGTGCTTTTCTTGTTATATAGCAACTCTGGCACAGCAGAATAGTTCCTGAAGTACCAGAGTGGGTATAGCAGGGCTTGGTTACTCAGAGTTCATCTGCTACCACTGCTTGTTTTTCACTTGACCTTACAGTATTCTGGTATGGAAAGTTTATTTGCTAGATGCAACAGATTTTGATGTGGACAAGTTCTGGCATTAGCTGGCACCTGAACAGAGGAAGCATGTGGATTGAAAGGGAAAGACCTCACTTCTAGGCCGTTGTGACCAGCCACATATTAACAGAAGAATAAATTAAAAAAAAAAGCCAAACAAAGAAGCACTCCTATTTTAGGGTGCGTTGTTTCATCTTTTCATGACGCTTTACCCATGCTTCCAGTATTTTTATTAATGTTTACCATTTTTCTCTAGTCGTGTAACCAGAGTTTAATTTCTTTTTATATTATCTGATTTCTTCTTGAGACAGCGGTGTTAGTTTTCAGTTATTGCTTTTTATTTACTAGCTGATTCATCTTGGTATGCTTCTGTGAAAAAGCTGTAGCCAATTTCATTCTGCTGTAATTTTCCTTCATTCTTTCTCATTCATGCAGCGGCTTAATTAAATGTTGTCTCTGCCACTGGCCCAAATCCAGAGAGCAAATCTGTTAGTTGAGTGGTGTGGACCAGTTCCACTGACACCGCAGCATGGTTCAGCAAGTCAGGTGCATCCCAGGTCACCTTCCTTCTTTCTGCTGGTAGCTTCCATTTTGGTCACTGCTGCCTGCGAAGGGACTCTGACAATGTGAAGCCTGTTTTCTCTTTAATGAACTCTTTCTCTTTTCTGCAGTAGGTTTTTGGGAGGATTAATTTATTTGCATGTTTGGGTTTTTTTGTGCGATGACTTAAGGTTTCTAGAGCTGATGCTGACTTTGAGCAAAGCTGTTTATATGGGAAATGTGTCTATCTGAGATGCCATAGCCATGGCTTGCTTTTTCAATGCACTTGAAAGTCATGCTGTAGGAGGATCACTTTCTAAAATGTAATCTCATAGTAAGCAATGCTTTTTGGATTGGGGTGGGCATGAACTTGAAGTGATTTATTTAATGCCAGGATGGCAGCCTCTCTTACTGACTTTCTTAGCTTCTTTCCAATGTCTACAATCGTATCGACCGCTTTCCTCTCTTTTCCTCATGTCACAAAGTCAACAGGTTGACCTTTTAAGAGGGAACTTGCAAAAGGATCCACTTCTGTATTTCAGCTGCTGTGTAAGGATGGCTGTAGAGGTGAGGCACCTCTTCAACGGGGGGATTGTTTGCTGGGCAGAAGGGAAAATCTTCTGCAGCACAGCTGCTGTTTGGCAGTCTCTTCCGAAATTCAGCAAGCATCTTAGTTCATGTGATTCTTGTAAGGTGAACATCTCGCTGCGGAGTTTATCCACTTGTGGACCTTTGGCTTCCTGGCCATTTTGTTGGAAACTTTTCTTCCTTGAGATCTGAACGTTTTCAAAAGTTAGCCAGGATCTGTAGGTTACTTAGCGGAGTTTGCTGAAAAATGTTACCTCCATTACAGAGGCACTGCAACCCAGATTGCATCTACTCTGTATCGAATGCAACTGCTCTGTGAATAGGGAAATTTCTGTCTGCAGATCTCATTTACTGGGTTCATGGGTGCAAATAGTAGGGTTACAAGATGGAGTTCAGCTGTTAGCAATTTTTTCTTCAAAGCTATGTATTCAGCTTTGGAAATAAAATGTTTGGCACATAGTTTCGGCTTTGGTTCTAGTGAATTCAGAATCTGGTGCCTTGGGAGAACAGTTAGTAGAGGAGAAAAATGAAAGAGACTTCTCAGTGAGATTGTGGTCTCCTGTTTGATTTATGTGAGTGACTTTGCACTGCCTGGTCTGAAGAAGTGTGGCACCAGGCAAGAAATTTTCTTGTTTTGCTTACCTTTCTCTGTAGAAACATAAAAATAGTGGATAATATATGTTAGCATTGGGAGTGGTTTTGGTTTATTTCAGAAATAGATATAATATTGATTAGTCAGAAGTTATTTTCCTGACTTGTTTGCAGGTATTTTGATCTTGAATCCCCTTGCTGGGCACAGGCAATTTACATATGAGCTCAGTAATTCATTAAAGCATGTGCTGCAAAGCTAGGATGTAGTCTTGTAAACATCTCAGGGTTTTTGTTGCAGCACAAAATCCAAAAATGTCTGCTGGTTTCTCGCTTTGAATGGTTGTATTGTTTCATCCTGTTTACAAGAACAATCTTAATTACTTCTCTGGTACTGCGGCTGGCCTGAGTTCAATTCCTAATTGATAGATTTCAACCTTACAGTCAACATCTTTGTTGGTAGCCCTAATGCAGCTGGGAAGGAAGACACGAATAGCCTCTGCAAAGAGATTCTCTTGGCCCCAAGAACTGGCCCTACTGGAAGATGATTGAAGCACAGTTTGAACCAGCTGTTTATAGCTTGTAGAAACTTTGCCCATGCTGTTTTTATTCTTTGGGTAAATATAAGGGACTCTGATCTCCACTGGTCTCAAATCTAGCTCTCAAGATTTACTTTAATGGAGAGAGAACATTAAGCAGCTTTCTTCGTAACCCAAACAATGTAAAAATCATTGTGAGCTTAAATAACACCTTTATCCCTTGAAAAATGATGTAGTGTAATGCTGTTTTGCTCTTTCTGTTTAAAAGAAATCTGTTGCTCACAGCAGCAGCTACAATTATTATTCCCTCTGAAAGTCTGGGCTGTGGGATGTGTGCTTATAGGGGAAAAAAAAAAAGCTTTTCAAAATCCAGTAACATGTATTTCTTATTAACTTATACTAGTGGGGGGCCTAAAATTCGGTTTTGCTCTAGAAATGTAAATGCTCTATTCTCTTAATTCTTCCTTTAGGACTAAATTGACAAAGTACCTGCTCATTAAGTACATCTGCTCATTAAGGTAATGAATTACCTATCTTGTCTTGAACTGAAAACAAGGATAATACATTGTTAGCATGACTGCAGAACTGCAGTCTGTTTGAAGATTGCACCAAAATCTGGAGCTGAGTTCCCAGGGAACTGTGAGAGGGAGGGCATCTTGTTTCTAAGACTTTGAAAACTAGGATTGCTTTTTATGCTTTTAATAATAACTTTTAATGAAAAAAGTTAAGGTGCTTGGTTTTTACGAGCTCTTCCCACTGAACGCCTAGAAGGTTGTCTCGCCCTAGCAGAACAGAGGCTACCTTCACAACCATCAGTAAATACCGGTTGGTATAGTGAAGGCTAAGGTGAAAGTAAAATGCTGCTTGGAGGGGAAAAAAGGGAGCTTGAGTGAGTTGTGATTATTTTTTTTTTTAAATTTTTTTTTCCTTCCAAAATGTGAAAATATTTTGGGCTCTTAATATCTGTGTGTCCAGTTAGAGACCATAAGATACATCAGAGGTTCGGGTGGTCTGAATTAAATGGGCTGTTTGGGAATCCTGGAATGCAACCTTTTGTTATTATCCCTTTTAGGTTTTAGTGCCTTTTTTTTTTTTTCTCCTCTAACTCTTGTAGCTAGAATAATAATTCAGAAAATGATGGCAATATGCTTCTAAGGGAGCAATTTCTCCCACAGCTTTGAGGTCAGATTTCTGTTGCCTGTCTCAAGGGATGCTAACTGTAAAGGTTCAGCAGTCGGAAATGCCCATGTGCTTGGCTGTTTCTCAGCTATCAAAGCCAACTGGATTAAGGTAACAGTGATCTCATGAAGAATTCATCTGCGATGGGTATCGGATTCTGATATCTCATGCTGATAAGGGTTTAGTTGAAGGATATTACTCTGGCAAAACTGCGCTGCTGCGATCACCTGAAGCAGCTATAAACTGACAGCGTTGCTGAGCAGGGGGATTTATCCGCCATTCATTCCTTCGTCTCTCCTGTGGGGAGCTGTCTGTGTTGTGCAGCTGCACATAAGGGAGGAGACTGGGGACCTGACCCAGGATAAAACTGTCTAGGCAGGAAAAAATAAGAACAAAACTGTATGTTTTAGCCTGGGCCAGTTCTCGAGCCTGGCTCATTTCATACAGGTATGTGAGTGGTTGTGTCAGCCCTGTGGAAGGTGCGCGTACACCTTGGGGACAACAGGACGGTCTCTCTTAGCGGCACTGACCTGTTACATGAGTTTTAGGCTAATGTGCTGCAAAGTGGTTTTTTAAGTTTGTGTCCGCTGTCATCAGTTCACTGACGTGACTCTTTGCAGGGCTCTGAGCACATGTTCTCTTGTTTGTGCTGGTGTAGTACGGGGTGGTTTTTGCAAGCTGTTTGTGCCGTTAAGAGAGATATCAACATAACCACTGGCTGAAGTTTCAGTTTGGGTCCTGGGCTTGAGATAGTACTGCTGCGAACCCAAAAAGTGAGAACTTGGGTGCTACTCAGAAGGGAGTCCCTGACATGCTGAAGGCATCTTGCTGCAGTGAGCTCCTGTTTGATAGGTGATAAAAACATGGTTTCAAATATGTCTTTTTTTTTTGAGAATGGCCAAAAGTGGAATGACCTTAAAAGCTCCCTGGCAATCCTTTTCCCTGACTTTGCTAGAAGACTTTGAAAGCCCAAAAGCTTTTTTCATATTGCTGCTTTAGTGATTAATTAGGTCATCACTTTGTGTGTTAATTACAGTGACATTTTTCTTCTCATTAGTTGGGTTATGGAAAGTTCTTGAGTCTGTGTGGGATGGGAAGTAACACAACCTTCGTGGCTGAGGGAACGATGATTTCAAACTTTAGAACACTGAATTTCAATGATGGCTTTGGGTACTGTGAAAAAAATATTTCTATCCACTGTAGAAAACGTAGCTGGTGAGTGCTTTGAAGGCAGGATAAAGGCCTTTTATTCTAAACAAACTCGTGATGTTGCCCACGCTTTGGATGAGGGATTTTAAACTGGATCCTTCTTCCATCCTTCCTCACAACCCAGAAGGTTGTGAGTTATGTTAGTTAATGTAAAGTTCTTGCTGCTGACAGAGGGGCATGAATATGATGTGCTTTGTATAATGTCCTTCATGGGGTGTCTGAAAACGCTTAACAGGGAACCTCCTAAGCAGGGCAGTGTAATGAACAAAGGCCAATTGCATTTACTTAGACTTTAAAAATAATTATTTCATGTCCTCATAATTTTGCAACATTGCTTTGGAATCTGAGCTTGGTATTAACTTTTTATGGACATTTGAGATGAGTTGTCTGACACAGACCTTCCCTTCTAAGCTCAGAAGGCAATAGGTCTGCCACGTGGTGTTCTTGATTCCTTGTTCGTTAGCATTTGGAAGCTGTGGTTAATTTGAGGCAAGCCTATGTGTGATCTCTTGAGCCTTGTTGAAGGAGCGGGCTGTGCAGTTCTCACTAGGTAGCACCTGGGGTTTTTTTTTCTTGTTTGGTGACTTCTACTTTCAGCATAAACTGCTGTTAAAAATGAAGAAGCCACATAACAAGACTGCTCCAAGATCTTATATTTGGCCAGGAAATAAAGTAAGTCAGATTGCTGTAAGGGAGATTCTTCCCAAATTTTTTTCAACATTAGTGATCTAATAGTGGAACGGATTGCTCGGAGAGGTATCTCCATCCCTGAAGTTACTCAAATCTTGGCTGGCAAAGCTGTGAGCAAACTGGACTAACTGGCCCTGTGCTGAGGAGAAAGTTGGGCCACAACCTCCAAAGGTCCTTTCCAACCTAACCCATTTGATTTTAGAGAGCAGTCTCTTCACTGCATGGTCAAACCGGTAAAAGAAGCAAGAAAGCTTGTTTTGTTGGAGTGCACTGTGCTATATGTTAACTCTGGGTCCAACTGGTAAAGATGCTGAGCAGAGCACTCGCTTAAATCAGTGGGAGCTTGTGGTGCTTGGCATCTATTTTCTTTCTCTGAAAGATCAGTAAAGGGTAAAAGCTAAGAGGACTCACAGTATGTGTTGCTGCAGATGCCCAGTATTGTCTGCTGTCTGTGAACTTACCAGTAAATTGGGTCCTGCTGATGAGATCCAACTATGCAACTCAGTCATTTGTGAGAAAAAACTACTCTCAGTATGATTAATGCTGTGGTTGATGATGGGGGCAGAAAGCGCTTCTGTGAATAATGCCTATAATGGTATATTCCCCTGTGTGTATGTTTAAAGGAAGAGTCTATAGTTACATGAAATTGTGGGCATTTAAGAGGCAGTTAATGACAAGTGAAAATGATAGCTAGGGTAGATTAATTGTGAAATGAATTGTGCCTGCACTTGCTGTCTCCTTAATGTGGTATCAGTCTAATTGTAAGCATGATGTTATATAGCAGGAAGGCATCAGGAAACAGTACTGTGCACTTAGGATCGGGTCAGAGGAGTTTAAAGGCTTAGCCATCAGGAGATTTTTCTCAAGTGTAGCCATCTTTTTGCTGTGATGGTCTTTTTCCCCTCTGGAGTACTGAAATCTGTATTTTGATTAATTTTGCTTTTATAAGTTTTTTCCCAATGTTTTTTTGACAGTGCGGTAAAGCACTGTTTACTCGCAGTCAGTTTAATATGAGTTTTTTTTTCACTGGTTTTGGAACGAGACAATACCCACTGAATTTCATCTGGGACACAGCTCGTGGATTTTATTTTTTTTTTTTCATTGCACTTTATCTCCAGGGCTATTTATTTAATTTTGATTTGGCATGGGGCTAATTTACATTCATGCCTTCAACTTGAGTGGACCATAAGGGAAATTATCAGGATGGAAGAGGGCTGAAAGCAGCCAGGCATAGGCCTCATCCTGTCATTATTCTGAAGAAATCTGTCTTTTGAATTGATTCTGAGTGACAGTGGGGCAGGAAGGTAGTGGCAGAAGCTGTATTTCTCTAGCAAGCTTTTTTTCCCACATAGCCTCGCTTGAGTTGGGTGAATTTTGTGTGGTTTCTAGGTGAAGTAAAATATTGCCATGTACCTTTTGGTAAAGTTTAGTGGTCCCTGTTAAGATTTGGATGCACTGAATGGTTCTTGGCGCCCTTTTTTCTGTCTGATAACACTTTTATATTTTTTAAAGCATTTGCTGTGTTTAGAAGGGAATGTGTTCGGGCCCAAGGACACCTAGAGGATGTGAGCTTTGATTGCTTTCAGCCTGCTAATCTTCATGATCCAAACGGTGCACTCAAGCAGAAGACCAATAATGCCCTCTACACAGTGAGATAGAAAAATACTCAACAGAAAGCCTTTCCTAGGAACGGAGGAGGCCTTCAAATGCATCTTCTAGAAAGATAAACGTGAATGGGGACAGGTGCAGACACAAATAGGAATCGTCATTTCCTTTCAAAGGACACTTGGTGTGTGCTTTGCCCAATCCAGCAAAGTGAAAACTAGTGGTTACTAATGTAGTGGGAACACAAGTGAGGTGGAACAGCTTCTGAAGCTAAAGGGGAATTTGTAATGTGAACAAATAGGCAGGGAGTGTCATGAATAAATAGAAGTTGGAAGTGAAAAGATTTCTAATGTTAAAAGCACTGAGGGCCTGGGACAGTTTTGTGATCAGCTAGAAAAACCCAATCTAAATGGATCTAGTTCCATTTAAAACTAGTCAGGGAAGGATTATCTTCTAGCTGAGAATATGAGAGGATGGAGAGAGGCAGAGTCCCAAACTTGCGCTAGGAGGAGTGCAGGAAAGAGATACCTGCTGAAGTTCTCGGTGAGTGAGGGCCATTTTTAACCTATTTTTTTCTTTTTTAATTCCCCCCTGCGCTCATCAGTAATGTTCTCAGCTCCAGGGCATTATGGAGATGGGTCAGATCCAGACTGGTCAGCAGATTAGGACGTGATTCAAATAGTCTGGTAAATGCCATTGTAGTGTTTTCTAAAGTAGAAGGCTTGTAAAAACTTGTAGCTGCTTTTTGTAAGTTATTTGCTTCCTGCATCAATGATTCGGAACCTATTAGTGTTAATAGGCTAGCTGGTTCAAAAAGACTGATGCCACTCCCTTCTGTCAGTCAGGGATCACTTCTCTGCTAAAGGAAGAGTAAAAGTCTTCTGTAAAATTCAGGGGTTGGCTAACAAAGTGCAGTTTAGAATACATTACAGATGATGAATGTGATCTCCTTAAAGGGAAATCTATTCGTTTGACTTAGTGCTCTTACGATTAATTGCTTGCCAGATTAAATTGCTCCATAAAACGCATGCTACTTTATTCGATCTCTTCATGATGAGATTAGCTAGGCCATGCTGGTTCTTTGTATGTTAATTACAATGGTATTTTCTTCTTCAATTTAATTATTAAATTGTTTAGCACAGCATGCTTTCTCCTAGCCTCAGGAAAGATGTATTTTTCTTTTGACCACCATTTTATAATCTTACTGCCCGTTTTCCAGAAATATTCTGGGTTTCCTTTGTAGAAGTATCACACGCAGTAGAGGATACATTCTGAGATTTTTCTGTGTTTTCTTTGGTGTGCTGCTGAAGCACAGGAATGGTACTAACATTACACAGGTTCCCCATGCGACAGTCTAGGGTGAGATTTGAGGAACGTCTGAACTGAAGCAGTGGAGGCAAATTTTCAGGGTTGCCACCCAAACAGGCACTTATCTGGGTCCTGAAGCTCGGTTTTCTGCTTCTGTTGAAAAGTTAAAGCTCACTGAGTGGGTGGGATGTTTGCTTTTTGTCTCACCTGAAAAATCAATGCTCCAGCAGTTTGGTATTCGCTATGCTGCTGAAGTTTCAGGGCAGATTTGGAGGGAAGAACCACGTGGGTTTTCCTTGTTCTCGGAGGCATTCTCTGTACTCGCTGCCCATACCCAAGACCCTTTTTCTGAAAACCTACAAAATGGGGAAAAGAAAGAAGCTGGACAACACCAGAATTGTGGTAACAGCCTAAAATTACTGGAGGCGGCCAGCAGTAAACAGTTTAAGAAAAAACTAAGGAAAATGTATTTTAAGTTCTCATTATAAAACTTGCCCCAGCCTTTAGGCTGTTAGTTCATTCTCCCTTTATCAATCAGGGACCCAACTACACATGCAACTACCCCCTGCACTCACGCACAAAACAACCCCTATCCTATTGCAATGCTAAGCCTGGGGTTTGCATGTATCTAACGTTCCCACAGCAGCATTACAGTGGCTCTATAGTGAAGTCGTTGGTTGTCTTTGTTCTCTTTCTTTTTTTACTGTTTATGCTGCTATACCACTCTAGATGAAATCTTTAAAATGTGCCAACTGAACCGTTAGTTGCGGTGTTTAAAATCATTCACGTCTCTGGGTCTAAAGTGGAGCGTCTCTCTTACTTGGCTATAATATCTATTTTTTATTTGCTTCTCCACTTAACCCCTCTCCCTCAATAAATAGTGTATTATCTTCTATTGGATCTGATCCCCAAAGGCAAGGCAAGTTTTTGTATTAATTAACTGGTCTTTCATTTGCTATGCATCCAGAGCTTAGAAAATTCTAAAAGGTGTAGCAGAACTAGGAAAGCTGCAGAAAGGGGCAGCAAGAATGACTGAAGGTATGGAACCAGATGTGTTATGAGGAACTTGTATATACATGACAAGTCTTCAGGCAGAAAAAGAGATGGCAGAGATATACAAGAGTTTGTAAAAAAACAAAAAAACCAAAAAAACCCCAAAAAAACCTCCAAAAAACTAAATATCATAGAGAAGATGGAGAGGAGCTGCAAGAAGATCAGATAAACCAAAGAGATTCTGCTTCATGCAAAACTTAGTTAAGCTCTGTAATACCTAAAAGGTTATGTGAATTTAAAGCAGCGATTATATAAATTAATGGAAGAAAATTCCATCATGGGTTACTGATTGTACAGATACCACCTCTGCCTCACCTATCATCTTGAACTGTGTGTGGCTGGAAGTAAGAGTTCCCATTTCTAGCCACTTTCAATGTGGAGACACTGAGCTGGCCTGTGCTCCCTGACTCAGTATGGCAATTCTTAATGTTTACATAAACTTTACCTGTCAGCAGCTTCTCAGGAATCGGCTATTTGCTTCAAAGCCTTTACCGAGGATAAGGCAACATGCCAACGTCCCCATCCCACTGCTTTCAGAATCAAAGGATTACATTTTACTGACGATCACCCATCTAGGTCATACATGTGGTTTGTTTAATCTGTCACTACTTCAAAGTCAGGAAGGCTGAATTCCCATGTTAGGTGTCTGTAAGGGTTCATTGTTATGTGAAGGACTCTCTTAATTACATTTTGACCCACATCAGCTTTGGGTACAGAACAGAAGGCCTCCAAGCTTTTCTGGGGCTTTCCACTGCTGCTTCTGTGGTCACAGGAAATTTTGTCCTCTGTATTCAGAGGAGGGATGTCTAAGGAAGGAGACTATACTTTCTTATGAGCTGGTCTCCTGTCTAGCAGCCTTTTGCTTTTTCTGGGAGTGGCAGAGAAGTGTAATTTTCTGGAGCACTAGTGAAGGGAAAAGTAGACTGATTAACCACGGAAAATTTTTCTTCCCTTGTGATTTTACTTTAGCATTTCAGTCATTACTTTCACTGTTCCCTTTTTTCTCCAGAAGGAACTCATGGAGAGCTGTCAGGATCATGAACTCGTAAATCTCATGAAAGTAGAACCCATGCCAGCTGAGCAAGGCATGATTTTAATTAAGACTAACAGAATTTTCTGCCTTCTTTTTTTTTTCTTTCTTGCTAGACCTGATTCAAATATAACAGTTGGGAAGAAAGGTCTTCATAAGTTCAGTAGCCTGTTGTTTGTCAGCTAGAGAAGGCTGAGTTGGTGGGACCTTTTGAGACTTTTGATTTTAAAAAGCCAAAAATTAAAGGCCCTACGTTTTGGGGTTTTTTTTTTGATTAAGGGGACAAGTCCTTTTATTGAGCATTTGTAGAACAAGGAATTGAACAGGGACATAATCTGTTTTTTCTGTTGCAGGTTACTGCAGGAAGTTCATGTTAGATAGTTTATCATTCATTCCTTTATCCTTCTGATTACTGCAGATCCCAATGCATTGCTCTATAAATAGATGTTTGAAAGGTTCTTTTGCTGAAATCTCAGAAGAGAAACTTTGATTTCACTAAATCCAAAAAAACCCCCCAGCCTATCATCAATTTTCAGTGCACAAGTTAGACGGGTTAGGAAAACAAACGGATCAGGGTGGCAGACCTCTGCTGTAAGTGCCTCAAATAATGATCTGTTCTTTGTGAAGCGCATTTATCTATGATGGCCAGCCAAGGTGAATTAAAAGAGCATTATCTGGAAACAGGCAGATGTGAAGCTATATATCTTGCTGTCATCTGCTGTCCCTTGTTGTCCCAGCTGTGGGCTATATCTGTATGGAGGTGAGGAGGGTCTTTCCCTCACTGAAGAACTAAGGTGTTGTGGCTCCCAGCAGGTTCTCCTGCCCAGTGCTGGTCTCTCAGGCCAGTTCTGTCCCTCTACCTGTGCTGCCTACAACAAGCACCAGCACAGCGGAGGCTGGGAAGCGTCTCCTTTGGAGTACGCTGCTGACCTGACCGAGTGCCAAACTGAATTTGCCTCCTATCCGTTTCTTCCCCAGTCCATGGTGCCTCTGACAGGGAAAGCCATCTGTGTCACAGCCTTTTTATCTTCGCTTGGGGAAGGAAACGAAACAGGGCTATGTGCATTGTTTGCCGTCCAAAGCTGTGAAGCCGTTTAAGTGACCTATTGCATGCAAACCTAGCCTCTAAATGAGGCAGGTACAGTACTCATTAAAAGGTCGTGTGCTGAGGGTGTCTCTAATTCTTGACTTTCTAAGCAAACCTTTCCTTTGGCGTTACCAGTGATTCAGTTGAAAGAGTTTGCTCCGTGTGGAACGGTGCTGCTGTGGAACCCTACTAAGGCCCCATCTGCTAAGAGCTTGTATTGATTTGTGTCTTGGTTTATAAAAGCCTTCAATTCTCCTTGTGTAAATGCCATAAATAATGCAGATGTACTAGATGAAATGTGCTGTAGGAACATCCCAGAAATCATTTTGATTTGGGTTGAACTGAGCTAATCTAATAATGGTTTGGAGTTTCTCAATAGCTGTGAAGCAAAAAGTATATTGTCTTATTCTAGCTTAATGTATTAGTCAATACACAGGGGCGGGAAGATAGGTATTTGAAAGTGGTAATCAACTTTATAAAACAAGGGGTTTTAATGTTAAAATATTACAAAACTTCATCTGAAACTAGTTGTAAATCATACGTACACACACAGTGGAAGTACAGTAAAATCCAGTCCTGTGCTTCTGATTTATCTGCATAATCCTCACATTTGTATGCCTCTTTGTCAGAAGGACTGCAGTGCTTCAGAGGCTATATGTATATATACTAAATAAATCATTTTGCCCACTCATAGCAAACAGCCATTTTGTGCTAGCAACATTGCAGAACACATTTTAGTAGGGGACATTGATGAATAATTTGTCCTTTTGAGATTCCGTGGGCTTTAGGGCACCAAAATGTATTTCAGTTTGGATTAGGTCCAGATCTGCATGAGAACTCCTTGGCAGCCTTGTAGCAAGTATATGGGAGTTTTAGAGGTGACCTGTTTTTAGAAATTTAATTGGATTTTTGTTCTATTTTATGTCAGTTATGTGTAAAGAAAGTGAAAAGGTAGAGGAATGTGGTATTTGTTAGATTGTTCTGTTAGAAATATCCAGCATATCAAGGCAGATTTTTCTTCAGAGTGGTCTGTGGTCATGGCAGCTTGGGTTCCTCTCTGCATTGGAGACATCAACTGATGGACAGTTGTTCCTGCAGAGGAGAGAGAATGTATTTGTATGCTCCTAAATTCACTCTAATCAATGTTTCCCTAGTAGTTACTTGATGTTGGTTACCACAGTTGCAAGATGAAGAATGTGTTTACATGCTATTAGCATTGTTAATTGAGAGGAAACATGGATACAGCCTATTTTCAGAGCTGAGACTTGTCTTCCTGTCACTTTTCTGCACTTGGTGGCCCCAAAACTGCTGATGTGATCAAACAGCACATTGCAGATGACAGCTATGAGACAATTTCAGAACTCAGTCGTTCTGCTTCGGCTTGTTTATCATCAAGCACTTTGGCTAAAGCAGACAAACCATATGAACGAGGTTTGCCCATCAGCAGAGAGCTTTTAGGAATTTGGGATCATATGTCACCATCAGTTACCAAGGGAACTCCAGGTACTCAGAGGAACTTGGGCAGCTCTTGGACGTCAGCACAGGGGGAGACTTCAGACATTGAGGCTGCTGCTGGGCAGCCTTGGCTTTAAATTTTCCCAGTTGATTCTCCCAAGTCATGTTTGCTGACATGCATACATTATAGCTTATCTGCACAACCGGAAAACTTGTGAAAGCAGGGAGAAGATGTATTTAAGAACCTTTGTATGTTAGTTTTACAGCAGAGATGACTGAAGTTCTAAGGGCATGTGAAACTCCTTGTGTTTCTTTTGGAGCTAGCCGTGTGCATCAATAACAATGCTGCAGATTCCAAGAGTAAGTGATGTGACAAAGCATTTGTTGCGGAGCATCCCCAGAAGGCAAGGATGTTGAGAGTGCACTTCCTTAGGTGACGAGTATGGAAAATAATGCTACGTGGCAAGCTTTTCAGTGGTCAGAAAGGACATAAGAATTTCTGATAAATTTCGCAAGTTACCGGCAGACTGGCAGAAGGTTAAATCATGAAGTAGATGAGGTAGTGTGATCTGAATTGCTTTTTAACCTGTCAGGCAGTGCAGTTCATGAAAAAGCAGGTGCTGATCTACAAAAGGGGGCTGTATCTTGCAAAGTAGTGACTCGAGAAGCATTGACTGGCAGCTTTACTCTAGGTCTCTCTCATGAAATGTTCATCTAACAAGATTTATTTGACCCTTGAAATATTTGCAGGAGCTGGAAAAGGATTTTACGATCACGTATATTTTGCAATTTTGCCCAGTGTCTGTTTCAACAAGTATATTGAAAAATTGGAGAAAGGACAGAGAAGCCTTAGTTATGAGAGACTAGTGAAAATGCTTTCAAGATTTCAGTATCTGAAGGTCTTTAAAACAAAACCTTTGAGGTATGCTCTTTAGAGTGTTCGAGAATCTTTGAGAAGACAAAATGCCAAAACGGAAAAGGAATGTAAGGCTAGACACTTAAACCAAATTGAAACCGCGAATTAGATACCCATTTTTTAGTAGGTAACTAACCATTGTAGGAAACAACAGAAGGGATGAGTTTTCTTCCCCTCTTCATATCTGAAGAGGGTACCTTCCTGAAAGATGCTCTATTAGCTCGCTACTGGCATGAGACTGCATAGCGCAAGGATAATGCTGAAAAATGCAACAGCCTGTGATATACAGAAGTTCAGATAAGTTGATGTACTGGCTTGTAGTTTCATGAATCAGTTAAAGACTGGATCAAAGACATTATTTTGCATTTTAAACTTAACAAATTCAGTTTGGATTCCTGTGCTTCGGGCTTGTGTTTTTGCATTGAGAGAATTCTCCTCCTGTACGTCTGTCTTAGACCTACTGAAATTTATCCATGCAGCAATTAAACAGAAGAACTGTCCTGACACTTACTCTGAGTTGTTGCTTGTAAGACCACAGGACAGAGGTGAGTTTCAGGAAGATGTCAGCGGGCTGCAAGCTTTTCATTTTCTCTGCAATTCATAGTCATCATAATGGCCACGTTCAGTGAGTATGGGTCAGGATGGAGGAGCTATGCTGCAAAGAAGTGTGGAGAAATCACTTGCTGGCTTAACCTCCTGGTAAAAATGTCACGTTTGTAATATATATTTTCAGCCATACATGTTTCAGTTTTTACATGGGAGCAGGGATTTTGCCCCTTGTGTTTTAGAACAGCAAGGGTTTTATACTAAGTTGTAATAGCAAAAGAAAGCTAGAGTGCTTCAGAGAGTTTCATTTTTTAAATCTATTTCTTACTTAAAGTTTTTAGTGAATGAGTTTTGCTCAGTCTTCCATGTTTAGTTGTGGAATTAATGGACAGGAGCAGTAAATCCACGCTGGGGATTGGCCTCAAACCCAGAGAAGGGTTAAATACGCTGTTTATTTCAGCAAAGTCTCTCTCCTTTTTCAAAAGCGCATACATACAGAGTAAGTAAGTGTCATTGTAGTGTTGGTGTTTTTAAACACTGTGATCTTGAGGATGCGTGAGCCTTTAGGTCAGGATGTCAAGACATCCTTTGACACAAGAGGTTCTGCTTATTGGCTGCAACGTCTGCTGCCTGGCACTCCAAAGAGGCCTCCGTCTCCATGTGTGCCGGCGCTCTGCAATTTGAACACGACTGGCACTTCCTATAGCAACGCTTTACATGTAAAGGTAGGGCAGGAACTGAATCTTAATGATGCCCACCATCAGGAGAAAGTAAACTGTGCGGAACTCTGCCCAGTTGAGTGGGCTGCGGTGAATTCTAACTCCTGCTAGAGCTGGAAGACAGCGTGACCTTTAGCAGCTAACTGTCTGACTGCCATTTCCCTGAAATGGCTAAAAACACCTAAAAGCGATGGTATGATTGATGATATGTTAAAAACCATTTAAGGAAACAGGAAGCTGGTTTGAGGGAAGATATAAAAAAGCCCAGTACAGCCTGGTTTGGAGCTTTCATTAGCTGCCCCAACGTATAACTGAGGAGAATCTATAGGGGCTACAGGTTGGCCTTTGCTCTTTTCCTGTTGCCTCTTAATTCCGCTTGTTGAATAATGGCAGAAGTGTTTTGGGGCAGTAAGTCATTACAGTTTGTTGACACTCAGCTTTGCCATAGGTATTCAGGAGGTTAAGCGCTCTGTTTACTCCTGCTCTCCTGTGCCACTTGCATGGAGGCAAGAGGTTCTTTGTTCCTCTGCCGGCTCTCCCTGTTCATCACTATGCAGAATGAAGCCTTACAAGTCACCTGAATATTAATTTTTCAGGCTTTCTGAGAATTGTGGGAAGGTAAAGGTCAGGGAAAGTATATTGGCTCCCATTAAGACAGAATGGTGAGCAGGCTGAGAGAGGAACAGGCGTGCCAGCCTTGGATAATACACCCCAAATTTGGTCCTGCTGTCAGCACCTCTGGCCCCTTGCTGGGGGCCTGTGGTCACATTTATCTTGCAGTGACTTCCTTGTACAGAGCAAAGTCTCCTCCAAATGCAGAGGTGCAGCATCGGAAGGCTTAGAGATCCATAGATCTTGAGCTGAGCTTCCTTTCCATGGCAAGAGGAGTCCTGCTAGAAAGGGGAGACAGTTAGTCCTGAGCACGTAGTGGGTCTGCTGTGTATGTACATATGCTGTGTGACGAAATACTCTGTGCTGGAGCCAGTGGGCTTATTTTAGAGATAGCTTGGAAAGAACTTGGATGTAACCGTTTTCTCGTGGAAGGCTGAAATCAAAACACTCTTCAATATTTGCCAATTCTTATTCTGAAACATCCTCACCTCAATTTTTTTAATAGTTGGATGCTTTCAACATGAAAATTTAATTTGTCACAGTTTCTCTCCTAAATCTTGCGTTTCAAAGTTGAACTGAAATCTTGAATTTTGTCCAAACAAAGTTTGTGATTAATGCAAATTAAGGATAAATATGAAATTTGAATGGAGAGGTTAAAGATCATACAGTTTCATTTGGAATTTGAAACAAAGCCACACTTCTGAATTTGAAATCCTTTATAAGAAGGGGATCTTCAACACAGTTCTGATTTAGATTGTCTTTCTTGTTGAGTATCACAACATGGCTTGTCTCTGAAGCCAAATATAGTTCTGCCCTTTAGATAGCATTCAGGTTTCTTTTTTTGCTTTTTGTGTTGGTGGTGTAGTTTTTTTCAGTGAGAGATTTATGCAATTTTCTCTTTTTCATATAGTAAGCATGTTGCCAAGCCTTGGCTCTGTCAAACTGATAAGTCGATGCTCGCTAGCATCAAATGCCACAGCCCATATCACTTTTGCTGTGTTGCTCAGCTAGCACATGTTGGCTGTTAAAGCAGCAATTAATCCCTTTGATACTGAATGGGTTCTGTAATCATCTGACCTGTTATTTAATATAATAATGAAAGTTCTCTAATGACTTACATGGTTTAATTCCTTTAGGAGTCTTGACAGAGACAAGGAAATTTTGCCACGCTAGCTAACTTACGCAGCACTGGAGAACTGTGGCGAAGAATGCTTTTTAAATATAATCAGGAGAATGATGACTTAAGCAAGTCCAGTGTGGGTGAAGGGAGAATGGGGTTTAGTAGGTGAACAATAAGCAGCCTGATTGCTTTATGTTGCACATACAGGTTTTCTGCTGCAAGTTTGGCTAGTGTTTTTGGAGCAGGATTTTTACAGCATCTTACCTGGCAATAAAGGCTGTCTTAGTTAGGCTAGAGTAGTGTTTGATCTGGGTTAAATTGTCAGAAATGTCTAAGTGTATGCCTCTCAGTAAGTAATTATGCATATGCTCAGAATGAATGCTAGCTGAGGTAATAAAAGCCATGCACCTCTTTTTTGTCTTTAAACAGGGGGAATCTGCAGTATCGCTCACAGAAATGTGCGGGCATTATTGGCAGTGTAAAACTTTGAAATAATGACCTGTATGTGTGCTGAATGCCTTTTCTGTAAGATATGCCTGTTCCTCCGTATTTCCCAAAGTGCTTAAATTGAGCGGCTTTCCCTTCATAGTGTATGGCAGCACTGTTATCTCAAGCATTTCCAGTGCTGAGATGATACTGTGAACACCAGTTCACAAGCAACATCAGGGAAAAGATGCCCCTTACCTGCAGACAGAAGAGTGGTGAGGCCAGGCAAGAATAGGAATCAGCCTGCTGGGGCAGGTGGACCAGGAAGGAAGTGTTGCCTTCAGTCTTTGAATGGAAGAGCTAAAAGGAACTAAGGAAAAATCAAATACTTTCGTATATGTAGTCATTACTGCATTTTTGCTAATGCAAGTGTAATAGTAAAATGAAAATTCAAGACTTCAACAGCCTTTTGATGCTTGGAACGTTTTGGTGTTTGCTAGAGCAATTCTGAATTGCATAGAGTTTATAGAAATTAATGCAACCAAGCGTGGTGACTTCCTTTTTGGTATTAGTTATTTTGCAAATAAGAGCACATTTGGCTCTTTACATCAAGTTTGCTTATTTCTTCCTGCGTTTTCATTTGATTATGCGTAGCATTTTTTTAATGTGGCCCTAGTTTTGGTTGCTGAACTTGGGAAGTTGTGTGGTCTTCTCCATCTGCTGAGTATCTATGAACCTTGTCAGTGACAACTGAATGCATGGATGTTTTGCGTTTAAAAGAGAAAAGGAAGGGAGATGATAAAACACAGTCTGGGTTGCACAACTTGGAGATTGGTCCAAGGTCTGGGAAGTTTAATTGGAGGTTTAAATTGAAGGTTTAAGAATTGTGCAGCTTAAGCTTTGCAAAGAAGCTAGCTTGACCTATCCAGAGTTCTGCCCTGTTAGTACTTTTCCAGTGTGTAGTTGTGTATTAGCTATTATAAGGAAAAAACAGAGCCAAACCTTTAGCGCTTTTTTCATGGAGAAAAGTCCAGGCCTCCTTACTGCATGCAGATCCTCTGCCGCCTGTTTTATATCTCATATAACTGATTAAAAAACGTGGGGTTTTTTTGTATTACATTTTTGTAAGAACCTTGAAAAACACTTGAAAATTTCTAAAGGATAAAAGACGTATCAGTAACAGAACACAATAGGAGGTGGGCTTTTTCTTTAACTTGTTAGGAAAACAGGAGCAATTAACTTTGAAATGTTTGGCGCTGCACCATTTCCTAGACTGGAGAACCATACTTCACTTTTGAAATAGAAAATGCACTTCACTGGCCTTGCTTTCAGTAACACCCGTACAAAGGACAGAGCAGAAAAAATAAGTGTAGGTATAAATTACAAAACCAAAGCTTTCAAGGACAGGTGAGCACAGGTATGTATGTCAGGTATGATGGTGGGTGGGAGGGGAGTGTGCCTATTTGAAAAAAAAAAAAATTTCTCCTCCTCTGTGTGACATGGGAAAGTCTATCCCCAAAGATTTGTCCTTCAGCAGCCAATTCAGCTAAATGGATTTTGTCAACATCTGACTTAAATTTGGTGCAGGATACTGATCGGAAAAATAAAAGCAAAAACCAATAAAACCCAGCACCATTGAAGTGATTCTGAAAACCCTTGGTGTGGCAGGTTATTTTAAAAGTTACCACTTGATAGTTGGGCCATGATGAGTTGACCCCTCGTTCTTTTTTTGTCCTCACTGTTGTCCAATGAACTATGAGTGTACGCGCATGGGCTAGCTGAAGGTGTGGCATTTTACTCTGCAGTCACAATGGATTTAATACCCGCCTGTTGTCAGTAACTCAGTTGGTAACTTGTTCAGTTCCAAGAAATCACTTGCTTCTGGTCATCACCCCTTAGACGTTAAGAGGTCTCGGTAGAGAGTAGGTATTTGTGGGATGTGCTGATGCTGTATTAGAGGGAGCTCGGCTTTCAGGGAGGCAT
Source organism: Chionis minor (assembly GCA_013398295.1). Lineage (NCBI taxonomy): Eukaryota > Metazoa > Chordata > Aves > Charadriiformes > Chionidae > Chionis > Chionis minor. The sequence goes on along the minus strand of VZSF01008280.1, from coordinate 131,001 downwards.
GTATAGTTAAGGGAATTAAATAGGAAAGAAGATGTGCACACATGAAATACAGAAAAGGTGTTAGATATCTATGATGAGATGAAGCTCTTCACTGGTCCATAAACCAGGCACCCTGTCTCAGGAAAACAGAATCTTAATCAGCTACAGATCCTCCAGCCTTTCAGACATGAAATAAATACCATAACAAGAGTACCATTCGTTCAGCTGTAATGCTCTTTGGCTTTGCAGCTTTCCTTGCTGTTGAAAACCAACTTCACCTCGTCCCAAATGATGTGTGGTGACATCTTTATTGAGGACGTGGCATTCACTTGGGATTTGTGGGGGTGTCATCAGAGTCCATGCTTTAGTGTTGGTCCTGGATTTTGGAAGGCAAGGCATTGCTTTAGTTGCTCCCATCGGGCATTTCTCAGCAAATGCGATTCTCATTTGCACCTGTCTAATGAGAAAATATAGTGAGGTTTGCGGCATCTTGTATTTTCAGAGGATTGGACTGTAAATAAAGCGTTTCAGTCGCATGGTGTCTGAAAGGTTACAATTGTGAACTCTTTCAGATTTAGGTGGCTGTGCAGGTACAGCCATAGCTGATACTTGGTGTAATTAAGTTAATTAAATATCATTGTGGGACTCAACTTCATTTCCTTTGTGAAGCAGTTTTGACTGTAGCTGATTCTTGCTTAGGCAATTTTCCTTTTTCCCCCCCCCTCTCTCTTAGTGTCGTTTAATATCCAGCTACTAGATTGTATTGTTCTAACCCTTTACTCCCTCAATCCAGACAAATGCCGATGCTTCAGTGCCTTCCTTTCCCTCTGGGACTTTTGTCACATGCACAGGTTTTACTCTGAGTCGGTAGAATGAAGTTGTGTTATGTGACCTCAAGAGGGAGGCTTCTGTCTTGCTGCCACAGTCTGCAAACAGGGTGTTCAGGGCTTCATGCGATACCTGCAGGCTCGCGCCTGGCAAAATGGGGTAATGAGAGTCATTTCCACCCACTCTAGATAATATGGGGTTGACGGCAAGTGTTCACTAAGTTAATTAGACTAGCAGCCATACTCATTGCCTTTCTCAGAGAGCTTTAAAAGGTCCCAGTGGGATGGTTTAGAAACTTCTTAAATTTCATTCGTTGCGTGGTATGTTTGGTGTGTGCAGTCCATATGGCATTCTGCACTAAATGCAGCATCCAATAAGCTAGACTTTCTGCTTTCCTTGAAGTTAAACATCCTATGATAAAATACTAATTAAGATACTAATGGGCATAAAAGTAATTTAAAATATTTCGGATTTTGATCCTGTTTGAGGTTTTGCAATGTTTTCTGTCTCAAGAGACTTGGATGGCAGTCTGTAATGTGAATTACGAAGCAATGGGTAGATACTGACCCACTTACAGCACTTGCAGAGAATAAATATTTGCCAAAAGTTCTTTACTTCAGGTCTTTACCAGAGAGAGTGGCTCTGCAAACCTGTCTGGTAAACCACTGTCAAGTGCTTGGCTCTCCACCCCCCACCCTTGTTTTTTTTCTTGCCTTCTGGGTTAGCTGTTTCTTCATACCTTGCTGTTTGTTTTGGAGAGCACGTTGCCTTGTACATGAGGGAGTTAAAAGTAGTTGTAGCTGAAGGGCTGTATTTGGTGTTGAGACAGTGTTTTATGACACACTTCACTGCTGTAAACCACCTGGCTTCTAGAGAGCATCAGGCTGTTTGCATCAAAGGGTGCTTAGATACTGAAAGAACCTCAGCCTGTTTGGTCTGTGGACTGTATGTTCTGCTTGTTTGGCACATCTGAAGAACTTTGTCTGGACAAATGAATACATATGAGGTTATAGGACTGGGAAACATACGCTGCAGGAAAGATGTTCAGACTCTGAAAAAAGATACTGCCATATTAGTATTGTTTGTTATGGGTCTGTGCAGATGTTGAGGCAGGGCCATGGCCCTGGGGCAGTAGGCACCTTCTAAAAACCTGTATTAAGAAACCTTCAAAGGAGGGCTTATCACTTTAGAAGTTGACTGAAATTTTAAAATGGAAATCTCAAAATTTTAAACACAACTGTGGAAGCATGGACATTGTGCCTAAAATCCTATATGCTGGTGTATCATCGTCAGCTCTCACATCTTGAACATACTAGACTGAGTTTCGGGTTTTAGTGCCCAGCAGTCCAAGCCCAGGGAGCAGACTGTGACGTTTTCATATTCTGTCAAACAGCACCAATTCTCTTTGTGGTTAGAGGTGAGCAGGTATCAGTTCACTGCTGCTCTTTGGAATTGAGGTGTAATGGAGGGTTGGCTTTTTAATCATAGAATGGCTTAGGTTGGAAGGGACTGTAAAAATCATCTAGTTCCAACCCCCCTGCCACGGCCAGGGACACCTCCTGCTAGACCAGGTTGCTCAAAGCCCCGTCCAGCCTGGTCTTGAACACTTCCAGTGATGGGGCATCCACGCTTCTTTGGGCAACGTGTTCCAGTGCCTCACCATCCTCATAGTGAAGAATTTCTTCTTGGTACCTAATCTAAATTTACCTTCTTCCAGTATGAAGCCATTACCTCTCATCCAATCATTACGTGCCCTTGTAAGAAGTCCCTCTCCAGCTTTCTTGTAGGCCCCCTTGAGATACTGGAAAGCTGCTATAAGGTCTCCCTGGAGTCTTCTCTAGGTTGAAGAACCCCAATTCTCTTAGCCTGTCCTCATAGAAGAGGTGCTCCAGCCCTCTGATCATCTTCATGGCCCTCCTCTGGGCCTGCTCCCACAGGTCCATGTCCTTCTTGTGCTGAGGGCTCCAGAGCTGGACACTAATCCAGGTGGGGTCTCGTGAGAGCGGAGCAGAGGGGCAGAATCACCTCCCTCGCCCTGCTGGCCACGCTGCTTTTGATGCAGCCTGGGATGCTGTTGGCTTTCTGGGCTGCAAGCGCACGTTGCCAGCTGGTGGTGAGTTTCTCATCAATCAACATCCCCGAGTCCTTCTCCTCAGGGCTGCTCTCAGTCCATTCTTCTCCCAGCCTGTGTTTGTGCTTATGCATGTAGTGCTTTTACTTTGGTAAAAGTAAACTCTCACCATGCTCTCAGCACTAGTAGCCAGGTGTTTCAGAACAATGAAACGTGCCATAAAATGTGTCATTTGATCTCTTGTAAATTACACGACTGAGACAAGAAATTTATTCCTTATCAAGTCATGGCTTTGTTGTAGAACAGTCAGTGACAGATTGGCAGAAGAGCAGAAACACGTATCAGGCTGGTGCCTTGTGCTTCAGTAGGTACTTTCTCTCCCAATGCCTAGGCAATATTTTCTACTTTGTTACTCGTGTAAGTTAAACAGCAGTGCCATTGGTTATGTATACTTAAGAATTTTGATGTCTATTTATGGAGAAAAGCAAAGAGAAATGTATCTGGACTAGTTTCCAGTGATGCACTGGCTGCATGAAAATCTGCAAGTAGATGAATTCCCTGAGTTGTAGCCTCCAGTGAGATCGTACAACTGTCCCAAAAGAGTTAACTGCTCACCCATGAGGGCGTCCTTAGTTAAGAAGCCAAATAGAAGTCATTTTGGTGTGAGTGTGGAGGCATTTGGTTTGCTTGCCTCGAACGTATGGACATGAACTGTAAGAAGAGAAAATGAGCATATCCTACAAGCCGTGATGATGTCAGGTTAGTATCCAGCAAACAGTGAAGTGGAAAGATGCACTGTGGAGCTGCATGGTGAGTCAGAAAGCACAGCCTCTGCTTCTGCCCTTGCAGAATGGGGCTTGGTAAAACAATGGCGAGATCTGCAAGAAGCTCAGTTGGCACGTGTGCACTCTTTTGTCCCCGCCTTATTAAATAAATAGACCATGTATCTCCCTCTGTCATGGAGACTGTCATTGCACTCAATAGGTTTCAGTATGGCAGAATTGAACAGGTGTAGCAAGCTTATTTCTTCTGTGAAATTGCAGTAGTGCTGACTCGGGTATTTTCAGTGAGCTGTAAAGCAAGTGCTTTTGACTAAAATATCCTTTTGTCTTGGATTCTCCCCTGCAGTTTATTATTGTGTCTGGAAGATGCCTCCCCCTGTGCGTTGTGGACTTTCAGCTTAATGTCAGTACTCATTAAAGTGCAGGAGCAGAAGAAATTTAACAGGCTGGAGTTAAACCACAGTAGAAGAATGAATTTAGTGCTCCGTTCCGGGGGTTCGCTTGCTTTTAATTAATGCATGCAGCTTAGGTATGGCAGGTATGTGTACTTTATAGCAGTGCCTCGTGGACATGTGTTAAAATAATATAAACCCTCTCACCTCCTGGCAGGTGGGGCCGTACATACGGAGTAACTCAATCTAATTGTTGCAGGCACTGAACAGATGGGGTTTTATTGTCTTGAGTGCTGGCAAGTGTGTAAGAGAGCAACGCCAGCAGGATCCTTGCCCCAAACAGCAGCTTGCCGAGACACAGCTTGCTACAGGAAGGCTGGCTTGTGGCGGGGAGTTTGCACAGGTCTCCAGCAACCACAATCATGATGGCATGAACGGGGAAAGAGGCTAGGTGGTTTGTGTTCATTTTTGTCTCTGCATTAAGTGTAATTTACTTGTTGCCTGGTGCTTGAGCAGTTTCCAACTTATCACAGAGTAAACAGTTCTGAGCTCTTTTCACCTTGTTTAAAACACTTTGTGGAGGTGATTGTTCTTATTCCCATTTTATAAAGGGAGAAGCTAAGGCATGTAAGAGGGAGAGGGGACTGCTGTAGCAAATCACAGAGAAACTGGTCGCTTATTGATTCCTGTTCCAACAATAACCACTGTATCTCAGTTGTCCCTTTTACTGCTAAAGCAGCTTTATAACATGGAATGTGATAAAAGACAACTATGTCTTTTGCTGCTTCTGCCTGTTCCTAGCCTTTGTCATGGTACTACAAACTTTGTGCCTGCTGGAGTACTTGTCCATCTCAGATACTGTCAGTTTTTATTGGAGAGGGAAAGTGAACTGGCTGCCTTTGCCATGCCTTCAGCTTTACTTGATGAAGACAAAGATGCTCTCACCGCTGCCCAGTGTGCTGTGCTGGCCTGAGCATTCAGTGGAGACAATGAATATGTGTAGTGTGTTCCCCGTGACTTCCTGCGAAGGGGTAAATACCAGCCAAGTGTTACTACTTCTCTGTTCCACTGTAACAGGATGTAGGAAGAAGTGAGCTCGCAGTGCTGCTCTTACTGTACAAGAAATGTTTGAGTATACAAAGAATGTTTTATGCATACTGGACCTGCAAAGTAGGTGCAAAGATCAGGTTCATGCAGTGAGTGATGCCTCAGCATTCCTATCTCTATAATAAGCTTTGCAACCTTTCTGTTCTTGCCCTAGCCTACTTTCAGCACCTCCAGAGTACTTAATTTCACTGCTCAGGACAAGAGGACAGTGTTGTCTTAAGGGACTCTGGAAATTTAGCTGCTGTCGAGCAGGAGTGGATATTAGACAGCTCATCTGCAATAACTTGATGGGGAGAATTTGGAGGTCAGAGAAAAAGTGCTGAAGAAGTGCTGCCTGCCTGAGCACTGTGACTGTGCTTTCCCTGCACATTGGACCCAGACCAGGTTAAGGCAGGCAGGGTGGTGTTCCTTGCCACAGTGGGTGCACGTGGGCTGGAAGATGCTAGGAATTAAGAGACTCATAGCTTAGTGTTGCTGGTCCGTTTCACTTCTTGCATGTGATGCTACAACTAGTGGCAAATTAAATTGAGAAATCAATTAAATCTTCTTTCCATGCATGCCATATCAGTTTTCACAGGAGCCCTTTCCCGTCAGCAGACTCTGCATCCTCAGAAGTTTTTTTACTCCGAGCTTCTCTGAAGGGCAGCCCTGGTTGTTTCTGTTTATTAAGGAGTAATTCTAGGCAGTTTTTAAAGACTTTATAGAAAGAGCTTTTAAAATGTTACTTACTGTCTGGAGAGCTCCCACAGCCACTGCAGAAGCAAGCCCTGTTGCAGTGAAGATGGTGAGGGGGTCTCAACTTGGAGGTACAACTCTCTCACCATAGCTTAAGATAACAGCTGCAGTGGGATGTCCTCATTTGGGGGGAAAAAACCCTAATAGGATCCACATGGAGATTAACCTGCTTCTCACCTTCCAGCTCATATGTTTTTGAGGGAGAAAGGGCTAGGAACGGTCACTTCAGGACTGGCCAGTTGTTGCAGCCTCAAGAACAGCCAAAGTAGAAATTTTCCACCAGTCAGAGCTTTCCAGTTTGCAGAGGACAGGCTGCCCTGGGATCAGTTGCTGTTGCTCTGATCATCTCTGTCCTGCAGTCTTTTCACCTCTGTTTCTCTTGATTCTATCTGTCCTTCTGTCTCCTTTTCCCTGTCTATAATTCTTCAGTATTCCTTTTCTGTGCTTTTTCTATCCTTGGTTTATCTCTAACTGAAGTGTTTTCTAACACTCAGTAAGTAACAGCACTATTTCATTTTCTATTGGCACAGGACTTCTCTGAGCTTTCCCTGTTCTCTTGTGTTCGCCATCGTTAGCTCTCTGGTACAGAGGCTTCCCACCACTCCGCATTTGTACAGTACTTGTTAGAGTGGGACCCACTTTTACTGTCTAATAACGTGATTAATATAGCTAATACAAATAAATGAATCGTTGGCACTTGGGTTCCTAAATCAAGTTAGAACGCTTTATATTTTTCCTGCATTAATTCCCTTCTTACCAAGGAAATAAATACATGCAAGAAATATACAATAAAAGCATAAATATATAAATGCAAGTGTCCTAGGTTGTTCATCCTGAGGAAGGTACAGGTTTGTTCATATGTGTCCCTACATGGCTTCTGGCATCATGGTGTCTAGGTAGCTTGCTCTCTAAAGAGTGGTGTGAAGTGATGAGAGATATGTGGGTTTTTTTCTGAGAGCACTGGCATGGCTAGTGTCTAAATGACTCTCACTGGGACATTAAGGAATAAAAAAATGCAGAGATCACATGCCATCTGCCTTAGAGCATTAAGCATTAACCTCAAGACAAGCCACTGGGAGCCAGCTTTTTCATTCCTGAACCAGTGTTTCACTTTCTGCCTGTTCGACGTCCTTCCCTTGTCCAGTTCCCTTGTGCCAGTCTCCTTTTGCCAGTTGACTGCTGAACTGTGGATCTGTCAGAGGAGGCAATGTTGCTAAAGTGACATCTCTGCAGACATCTCTCTGTCCCTAGAGAATTGTGTCCCAAAAGAGCTCTGAAATTTGTATGACAAATGGCAGCCAGCCCCAGTGAGGGACTTTGTGCTGTGGAAATACGTAAGTGTACACGCTATGGCTAGTTGGGGAACTGCAGTGTTTTGTCCTTCAGTTGACACATCACTATTTCCTTGCTTTACAAATGTGTTGAAGATACTAGTGCTTCATGAATACCAAATACAAGGGTTTTCTTTTCTTTTTTTTTTTTTTTGTCATCGATATGAAGATCTCAGTAAAGTGCTTAGAAAAGATTTGTGATGTGCTCCCTTCCCCCTTCCCAAAGGTACTGGCTGACATCCCAGTAATCAAGGCAATCACAGTGCAAAAATAAAACATTGCCAGGGCTCAGATGTTCCATGCTGGTGTGAGAACTAATGATGGCAAAGCCGCTGTTCTATTGTCCATAAGGGGGAGACTGTGCTTAACAGCTCTGGTCCCCCGTTGTCTCCAGGAACAAATGCCTGCGGAGTGGCAGCTTTGCGAAGTGAAATTCCAGCTGTTACTCAGCAGCCCAGGAGGCCAGTTGCCTAAAAGTATGCCCCAGGGACAAGATGGATTTTGAGAGATGGAAGAATAGCGGAGGCATATCGGAGCAGTTGATGCAGAAAGGCGCTGCGGTTGCACAGCAGCTTGGTCTGGGTAGCGATGGAATTTCTTGTGGCAGATATGTGAGGAAGAACTGTACCATGTGCAGAGCCTGGCCTTGGTAGTGTATGCTGGGCATTAAGAGCCTGGCTACACAGAGCCAGGATTGAATCCAAGCTCTTCATGCTCCCCTGCCCCAGGCTGCCTGCAGGTTCGGGAGAACAGCCCTGCAGAAGATCAGATTGGGAAGGAATTCTTCAGAGTGAAAGAGCTTGCTTAAAATAAATGAAATAGCTGAACTTCTTCCTCTAGTCACTGAGGAGTTGTCCCATTTGCCTTTAGGGAAGTGAGGAAGGAGACTTGAATTCTTTCTCTTCCTTAATGTCTGTTGATTCTTACTGCAGTGGCAGCTGATTGCTGGGTTTGCTTTCCCTGGGTGAATCCCAGCTGTGATTGCAGGTGCCGCTCCACTAGCTCAGATCCGAGCAGGGACTTGTGAGCAGGCGGCCCATGTTGAAGTGCTTCACAGCAGTGGATACAAATGAATGCTAAATCTGTTCGCTGGTAAATGTTGGAACCGTGTGAGTGCACTGAACCCCTCCGAGCTGCCAAACCTTCTGTCAAGCCAGAAGTTAAGTTGTTGTAAGTCTGTGTTCCCTTTTCTTTCAATAGCTTATAGTGCGTCCTTTAGGAGTGTAAATATGACTTCAGCCAGGCATGAAACATGCAATTTGAAAGCCATGGTGTTTGAGAGGCTGGGTAGTGGAGAGGGGGATTGTGACTCATAGGACATGCTTCTCTGGTCGGATTGGAATCGGAAGAGTCTGGCCATGTCTCTGCCTGCCTACTTGCCCTCCTCTGGAGGGAGGAGGGGTACAGGAAGCCTGGCAGGGGCCCTGCTGAGCTGGCTTTACTCATGTAACTGTCAAGGTAGGTGAGACTGCCGAAGCCCCCCTGTGCTAAGTACGTACTGATGCTATAGGAGCAGCCACTGGAGTGACTGCCCCTGCTCATGGACTACATCTGATGTGTTGATGAGTTGTGTGGCTGGGAACGGTGCAGTGAACCTGCACATTCTGTCTGGGGTTGGTTTTGGTTGTGTGGTGGGTTGTGTGTGTGTGGTTTTCTTGCTGTGGGTTTTTTTTTTTTTTTTTTTTTTTTTTACTCACACTGCTTCCACACTGTTTTTCTTTATCTGTGTATTTAAAGAAGTAAGGATGCTCCCAGGTGGGTTTTATTTCCACTGGCTCTGATTGGCACGGCTGAATATCACTTATTCCTGGACTCGGGCACCAGCTTTTAGCTGTCATGAGATGTGGAGAAAATAGCTGAAAGCCCTTCTGCAGGCAGAGGTGTGGGGAGTAAGGAACCCATTAGAGTGCAACAGAAGGAGCTGGAGTGAATTTTCATGCTGATGAATACGGGAGTGAAAGCCCTGACTGCGGCTGTGGTGTAATTTGACCAAGCAAGTGTTCTTCAGGCACTATCAGTGCGCCTCTGTGCCCAGCACTGACATGGGTTGTTCCCATCATGAGCGTTACCTCAGCAGTGGGTCTCATGAGTAACATCCCAACTAGACCAGTTGCAAACTCCAGCCCAGGGAGACTTTACTGTCTTGCCATTTGTCTTTTCAGCTGCACCTGACAAGCAGAGGAAACATTCCAGCCACAGTTTGATGTTTATTTTTTTCCCAATTATTATTTTACTTTCAATTTTAGATTTGTCATACCTGCCTCTGGAGCCACCTAGAAGGGAAGGGGGTTATGTTGGTGCAGGCAGTGAGAGGAATGAGGCAGAGAAGTAGGAGTGATTGGTGTTTCTGCTGCTGTGTTTGGGACGCTGTCATAAGTTATCTCTAACGATCTAAACTGAGGCTGAGGACTAAGGTCATTATGGGAAGAAGTCAAAGTAGTGGCTGCAGTGATGAATGACTACAAGTAGGAGCCAACTACAGCATTTGAAACATAGTGGAGATACAAAGCAATAAACCATCAGCTTCCACACTGAGGCAACAAAGATCCATACAGCAAAATGTCATGTGACACCGATTTTGGAAGGGAGATACCATTTCTGAGCAGGATGGAGCGGTGATGGCCACGTTTGCCATGTCTCTTCAGGAACACTGAGCAATTTTCAGCCTGTTCCCACCAAGGCAGCAGTTCCCTCTGCCAGAGCGGTGAGCAGAGCCCCGTATCAGCTGGGACAAATGCTCCCATGTGTAGGGCAGTGCCCGGGCTTGCAATTGCCAGTGAGCCTGTAACTGAATCTGCATTGGCCTCTCCGCAGGGAGGGTGCCTTTGGCAGAAGAAAAAATACAGCGTGGTGAGGGAGGAACTACTTCTTGCAGGACTGTGGCTCCATGTGCACTGACTCAGGCTGGTGGGGAGTTTCTGCCGCGTCCCTAAGCTGTTCCTGAGACTTCTGAAAATTTCCCTTCTTTGTTTCAGAGCCATCATCAATCACTTCAACCCGAAGATAGAGTCTTACGCTGCCGTGAATCACATATCGCAGCTTTCTGAGGATCAGGTAAGCCGGGTGTGCAATGACCTTTTCTCATGCTGACCTCTAGAATATAGGTGTTAGGCGTACCTTGTGCCTACTGGGACTGATTAAGTTGTAGCAACGTGAAGAGTGAAGGCGGGACTCCTGTGTTCCTTGTTCAGGTGTGGGCAAGAGGAAGAGAAACAAGGCTTGTTTTAGCCAATTTTACCATCACATGCAGACATATTGGTCTAGCAAATGCAGAAGGATGGGTATGAATGATGGAAATACACAACATTGTCAGCAAGTGTGGTTGGAGCTTTGAGGATGCTGGTGTTAGAAAGGGGCAGAATGTTTTTTGGCAGTGAATTTAGTTATTGGAGAACTGTTGGGCGTAGCTTAATTTTTCTGTGATATTGGGGAATTAGAACTCAGGCAACAGCTGGTAGAAATTTTCTAGGGTAATTGAATTCCGTTGTTTTAGATTTTGAAAAGAGAAGGTTTTTAATAAAGAGAGTGATAGGATTAGGTTTCCCTTCCTTAATTTGCCCTGGTTTGCTCCCTGCATGTTCTGCTTGCATTGCATAAATGTGTAAATGTGGCTTTTTGAAAATAGGCTACTGTGCGTGGTCTCAGGAAGGGAAGAGATGGCCTATTTCCCAAAATAAAATATCGAGATTATATGTTAATCACTCTTGGAGAGGTAAAGGACTCTGCAGGAGCCTGTGGTGGGCAAAATAGAGAGCTGCCACATGAGCTAGGAGGATCATCCCAGACACAGCTGTGTCAACATCTCTGGACCTTCCGGAGAAGAAGTTATGTACGCAGTCTAGGACAGACCTCATTTGGGTCACCTTGGATTGCTCCTTCCACTGGATGGGATCCCCTGCTTGTGCCTGTTAAAAGGCCCTGACTGTATCTTACTCTGCAATTCATTTCTTTCTGTCCATGATATTTTTACTTGTTACTTGATGATACACTTCCATGCTTCCCACTAAGCTTTTCATTTGTTATCCTACTTGATCCATAATATGTAACACCCCAAAATCTCAGATTGAATGGTGTATTGGTGCAGTGCGGAAAAAAATTGTGGACCCTACTGCTTTTTATTCTTGATATAGCTGGATAGGAGAACACTGGTTTTAATTTACTCAATTTTTCTGTATTGTTCTGCCTCTGAGAGTCACTGTACCCACAGCTATGTTTTGCAGTGGTTCATGTTATCAGTCCTCTTTCATTGACGATACACTGATTGCATCAACCTAGGCTTCTAAAAAAGAAAAGCCTTTGATAGCCCAATTTGAAGCTGAGGGCTTGGATAGAGGGGAATTTTGCATAGTGTTCAGGTTAGTCTGAGAAAGGAAATGAGCTTTTCACTGTCAGCTCTGTGTAGTATTCATCCCCCAGCAGTTCAGGGAGGTCAGGTTAAATCCTTTCTTCCTTGTGTGTTATTCTTTAAATAAAATCTCTAGCAGCAGGCAGATAATGAAATCAGTGCTGATGTATGGAGCGTTTTGAGGAAGATGACTAGGAAGTTGAAAGACAGATTTCTTTTTTTTTTTTTTCCTCCTTTTTTCTTTTCTCCCTTCATGCTTCCTCTCAACGTAGGGGGAACATCAAACAAAGCAAGGCAACAATAGGTCCTGGTGAACTGCAGAGAAATAACGAAGATGTCACTGTGGTGAGGGACTGTATGTCTGGGGGTGTTTAGTCAGTGCTCTGCAATTTACCGCACAAGGAGGAGAGGGATGGAGACTTCCTGCCTCCACTTTCAATTAGCCAGCGAGCTCAGGTCTGAGGGGTGGACTGTGGTTTCCCCTCCATCAGTAGCTGTTCCATGTAGTAAGTACATGAGAGGTAATGGTAGATGGCCGAGATCAAGGCCAGGGTCTGGCTTTTGTGGGGTGACAGAATTTATGTTCATTCTGTGTTAGCTGTTCAGCATGGCTGGGGGGGTGGAGAAAGTGGGAGGTCGAACTTGTCTTTTGGCTGTTGCAGTCTCTTTTTTTTTTTTTTCTCCTTGCAGCTCTACCTTTTGTTTTTACATGTGTGTTCGCTTAATTCCTCTTCCCTCTTTTCTCCATAAATATTTTCTACACAAAATCCACCTTCCTTTCTAGCCCTGTTTTTTTGAAGTGTACCACATTGAACTATTCAATGCTGATATTTAACTTGTGTATCCACATGCAGATACTACATCTGGGCCTGGTCATTCTCTCCTTTGAGTTATTTCAATAGTTTCAGGAGACTGATATTTCTTTACTGGGAACACTTATTTTTATAATTTTGAAGATTTTTTTAACTTTTCCTTTAATAAAGCTTTCCTTCCCAGATATTAGCCTTTGGCCAGATTCTTGTACGGCTGTTCATGCTCCTCTGTGGTATCTGTGGTATCTCAGAATCTCCTATAACTCAGGCAGGCAGGGTTTTGACATACCTCTATCTGAAGGGGCATTTCCAGCTGCTTTGAGTTGCTTCCAATTCACTTGAACATACTCAGCTTGCAGACTCTTAACTTGAGCCTGTGTCAAACTTGCTGTGCTGCTCCCTGACTGTTCTGGCACCCTGTTCATGTGTTAGATGATTATTTTTTTAAAAAAAATTTTATTTTTTTAATTTTATTTTTAATGTGCTTAAAAGTGGCTAAGTAATCAGCTGAAAGAGATTTTGCTCTATCTTTTTATTTTCCTAATCCTATTGAGCGCTTTATTACCTTGTTAATCACCAATGTCCATTTATTACCATTCTCCGTCTGTCATTTCAGTGCTTTCTCCTTTTATTTATTTAGAAGCATTAATGTTAACGTTATTACATGCTGAGGGAATTTGTAAGCCCTTGAAAATGATGGACATAGGATTGTTTTAAGGATAGACTGTTAATAGCACTGTACATGTTCAGCTCTAAAGATCCCCAGGAACCGTAGTTTGAATATACAGATCTGTGCTCTAGGCAGGTATGTTTTCAAGACTTCACGGTACAGCTTTGGTGACTGTTGTGAGATTTATCCAGTGTTCAGATCAGACATACCACGAAGAGACCTTTTTCTTTCCATATTCTCTTGAAGTGGAAGATTCCCTGGGGTGAGCAAATGCCAGGGATTTGATGGTGAGCCACCTCAGTCTATCAATACCATGTGATCCTTGCCAGTGCCATTCTGCAGAGTCCACTTGCCAAAGCAAACTCATAATCCTTCCTAGTTGTTAGCTATTTTGACCTTGCTGATGTCTTAGCCAGTTATTGGCATTTTCCTTCACTTGCTAATTTGTTAAACCTGACTTCAGTGTTAATTTGTGGGTTTTTTTATGGTGTTCTCCTTCTCAACATATTGGGCTCCTGCCTGCATGTCCTTTAAGGAATTGAAAGATGCTTCAGTCAAAAAGATAGGATTGGCCATTAACTGCTTAACTGCTAGTAGTTTTAGCTTTTCCATGCAAGTGATTATTCCCATGTCTTCAAAGATTTTTGGGTCCCTTCTCAAGTCAAAGGGAAAAATAGCCTTCTATAGAATGAATTCATAGGCTTATCTCTACTCTTCAGATAACTGGACTGCCTTCTACTTAATACATCGGAGGCAGTAGAACTTCCCCTGTGCTATATCTGATCTGAGAGTCTCCCAATGTGTTTCCCTGCAGAAGCAGTTGCAGAAAACAGGGTCAAGGCAGTGAGAAAACAGCCACACAAGAGTTGCTCCAGGAGGGCCAATGCAGCCAAACGTAAAGACTGACAACACAGGGCGTGATGTGATGTGACCTGGATGGGGTCTCGCACCTGCCTTTTCTGGATGTGAAAGAAGAGCTGTGTGTAAGAAGGCAGTGTTCTGCCTGGTGGGTGATGTAGCACAATTATTTTAGAGAGGCTAAAGTGGGAGGAACCCAGTACTTCTTTTGGTGAAATCTCCTTGGAGTAGGAATGTCTTGTGGTGCCTTGTGTTCCAAGCAAGTCTTGTGGCAATTTGCTGGAGATTTAGGTAGCGAAATTGCTCACTTAAGGTCTCATTTTCTCTTTGGCCGTTGTTCTCTCTATGATTTCTGCTTGAAGGGCCTTAAAATTGAGATGTAGGTCTCGGGTAGGTCTGATGATGCTGGCTAGTCAGGAACACCTACGTGCTTTTTTAAATAGAAACCCCTCTTTATTCCCAGCCACATCAGGGGCATTAGGTGCCTCTGGTTTGGAGGTGGTGTAAAGTTCACCATGAAAGAGTGTTGTGAACACCTGTACTGTGTGTGTTAGTCTGCTAACTGCAGGTGAAAGGTGCTGGGAGCCAGAACAGATTGTGATAGAAAAACAGGACAACTATATTGCTTTTCAAATTGTGGCAAATGAGTGTGATACTTGGGCTGTTCTGCATTGTCATACCTTTATAACTCGGGTAGATGCAGTCCAGTTTGGTCACGCAATCTCAAAAAGCCATTTCCCTTTCCTTGAGGTCATTCTCCAAACGCTGAATACTTCCCCCTGCACCCCCCCCAATCCATATGGCCTTTTGTTAGCTGGTGGCGCATCAAGGGACTAACCCAAAGCGCAGCTCAGGGAGGCTCCACCAGTGACTTGCATAGAAAGTCACCAGGGCATCTAAAACCAATTGCATCCCTTCAAGTATTCCAACTCTGAACAATTGATGTCCTGGTTTATTCAACTTCTGGTTTCTGTAACGAGCAGCAAAACCACTGGCAGATACAAAATGCTTTGGTCTTTTTAGCACTGCTGGCACTGGTGTTAAGAGTTAAAAGCCTGTTAGCTTGTGTGCATTTGATATTTTTAAAATGCCGAGTACCATCAGTGCTAGGTACTACTACAATAAATCCCCTTAATCTCTTACATTAATATAACTTGTTGTGAGTGCTCCAGAAATACTTTAAAAGTGGGAAACTCCATTTAAGGGGTCACCAAGGCAAAGCCCTAATTTAAAGTCATCGCATCTTTGCAAATGAGGCAGGGATGTTGAGTTTCATGGTCTCATTACGGACACCTACTCATGATTAATGGCTTGAAACAGATTTTATTGTTTAAATAGAAAGAGCCGAGGTGCACCAGGGAAATTGGAATCCCAGGTTTAAAAGAGTCTATATAAGAAGTCTTCTGGAATTGGCAAACTGCTGGTTTGCCAACCTTGTTCTCTGGTTTAGAGATCTTTCTCTCTCTCTCTCTTTTTTTTTTTCTTTTCCTTTCCCCTGGCTTACCCCTGCGATTTACTAATGCCTCAGCCTGCTTTATGCAGTGCGCCAGACTGAACGGGTCTGAAGAGGCTTCAAGGACTGATCAGCTTTGCTGCAAGGAGAATTGAAGCTGGAGGTGAGCTTTGGAGCAGTGACTTTGTGCTGCGTAGTGTCTTCTATTAACACGCAGAATGCAATAAACTGTGTGCCATGGAGGGGGGATGCGGTGTGTGGCAGGCCATTAGAGGGACAAAAAAAGGACTTTATTTTTGAAAACACCTACTGCTAGACAAATGTAACCCTATTCCTAATTCAGTCCCAGAAATCCCAATAAGAAATGGGAGAAATCCTTCAATTCCCTTCTTTCAGGAGATGTCCTGGCACCCTGCCGGTTCCCACTCGTGGCAGTTAGCTGCTCCCTGCCTCTCGGAGGCAGCGTGACCCTGGATCGCCTTGGCTGCTCCTGGAGCAGAGGAGTCTTTCCGCTCCCCTCAGAGCACTGCAAACGCTACGGCGTGTCTTGCTTCCTACCACTTCTGTGAGCTGTCCTCTTGGGCAGATTAGGGACTGCCTCAAAGTACAAACTGGTAACAAAATAAGTCCATTAAACTTCAAAGCAAGGCTTGCCTTCCATTCTCACTGCTGTTTTCATATCCTTGCCCGGCTGTCGCTAGCACCGCAGGGACTGATAAGGGCCTGAAGACTGTAGGGTAGGTGACCACTGAACGCAGGGGACTTGGTTTGGAAAAGCTGCCTTCTGGAGATGCTACTCGCTGCTGGCTGCGACTAGGTGAAGGCTTCTGGAGTTAGATAAGTTTCTGTGCTGGGGCTGCGGAGGCAGCACTCGGGGATGTGGGTTATGAGTCCAGCCTGGAAAGTGTGTTTCACAAAACACGTCCCAGATGCTTGGTAGATTGGTTTTATATGTGGTGGTTAACTAAACCTGGAAAAGCGGCTAGCGGAAGGGGCTGCAGGCTGAGGTCCAGACCCCTTCCTAGCTGTCGCTGTGCTGCCTGGAGCAAACCTCGAGCCCTATGTCCTCCCGAGTGAGAGGGCAGCTGGTGTGGAGCCCCCGGGGAGCCAGGCAGCGTTTGAAGTGCTGTGTGATCTGCTGGGGAAGGCAAAGCAACGTTACGGATTGCCGTCACTGCTAAGCGCCTGTGTAGGGCAGGGAAAGCTCCACGGAGGATTGCAACAGAATGATCAAAACAGTCTGCATTTATAAAGATTAAATTACAACTTTGCACATCTACGATTAAAGGAGGAGCTGTCAACGGCTGGCTTATGCGAACGCACAATTCAATTTGCATTTTGTAAAACTTCAGATTGAGAACGTTTTTTTTTTTTTAATCCCTCATGAAACAGGAACAATAGACACTGGCTGTTGCCAGGTGCGTAATGCATATAGATACTGTGCAAACTTCTTTCATCGTCCTCTGTAAAGCTGGATTTATAACACTGTACTTTGTTGCTCTAGTCCCGAGCTCCACCCTAAGCTTCCTTACGCTCCGTCACCTCTCTACTTGGGAGTCCTAAAAGCAGGCAGGCTGTAGCCTGCAGTGCCAGTTACAGATGGCAATGTGGCTGCGAGTAACCGTTCCTGGAGTCCAATTCTCCTTGTGAAATGGGACAGGCTTTGCAGCAACTGCCTGCCATGCTCATTCTGGGGCTTCTTCAGGATAAAACTCCTGCCTTCAGAGACTTCTATGCTTCCTTCTCTCTGGTAGTATCCTGCTGTAACAAATGATGTTTTTCTGCCCTCCTCCTCTGGATCCTGTAGCTGGAGCTGCAGCTGTTTCCCAAAAGTGACAAATTGGGTCATTGCTCTGATTTCAAAGTGGGAAGCAAATTGAGCTTTGCAGTCTCCACGCCTCCCAGAGCAGGAGGGTGAATGCTGCTGAGCCAAAGGGTGCCGCACCTGAACAGAGCTCCACTCAGCTGGAAGATTTGGTTTTTTGGCTCTCTAACACTTAGTATTTGGATTCTAAGACAGTAAGTTCAAATTTCTTGTCCACAGTAGAAAGCTCAAAGGCAAACCTTTTAATAGAGGAGAAGGCGGCATCCCTGATGTGTGTCACTCTTCCTGTCTTCATTGGAGATCTGAGGCAGGCAGTGGGATTGCTCAGGGAACTAAGATGTGTCATTCAAAGACAGCAAGGAGGGGGAGCAGGGAGGTTGTCCAGAGAGATGGAACTGGGGAAGGCGGTTCTGCATCAGCCAAGTGCCGGGGGCTATAAATCAATTCCACTGCCTTAGTCAGAGGGCTCTTGGATTCCCCCATGGCTCAGTTAAGGCACAAATAAGCTCCTGGGGAGCTAAGTATTGCTAGCAGCACATGCTGTTTCAGCAGCAGCATCTGCCTCATAGCTGGCATGGGTGTAGGTCTGTGGAAGGATATTAATTCATAGCCCTGTGTTTGCTTTCACCTGAGCACCTGTTCGTAGGAGTTCCTCTTTCACTTTTTCCAAACCATAGATTTATGTTCTCCATCAATAACTGCTTGACAGCAGGAGTTGCTAACAAGGAAAATATATTCCAGCCTCCCAGACAAGCAGCTGATGAATTGGCTTGGACCTTTGTCTGAAAATACCTAGGATTTCTGAAATAAACTGATGTGACCCAGCAACCATCACTTGCATCGATGTTAACTGATGTGTCATAGTTGCATCAATGTTAGTTTAAACCAGGAAGGTTTTGTCTTCCGTGAAAACAGAGGCTAGCTAAGATGACCTCTGTGAGAGACTAAGTATGGAAAATACAGTGCTATATCCCTAACATTTGGAGAATGGGGTACATTATTGCAGACTGACATGTAATAACGTTGTTTCCAGTATCCCCTGCCATATGACTTAGTCTCATAGTTGGAAACTTTGCCACCGTCTCTTACAGTGTGCAGAACCCCACTAATGAAATACTGCGCTTAAGGCTTATTTGTGCACTAAACCCATCTTGGTTTCTCAAGTGTACTTTCCTCAGCAGTTGTAATTCAGCAGACTGCATTTGTTTTTGAGTTGGATGTAAAAACACACACAGAATGCTGTTGAAATCTTAGTCTTGGACTTCCTGACTTCTCAGAAAATGCTGGGTTAGGGCCCTGTGTAGAAGCTGTAGAGGTGGAAAAGTTATTGTGAGTGCTTCTCCTCCCACTTGCGATGGCGTGAGTGAGCTCCTATCCCACTAATGACCGACTGCATCTCTGAGACACTGACAGCTGCTTGCAGTGAAATGGTATAACGGAGAAGGACACCGCATCTTTCTGGCAACAAGATTTAGTGCCTGGGAGTAGGTCAGTGAGCTGGCATGATGTGGCTAGCTAACTGTTCTTGGGATGCTTTGACTTTGGGGGAGTCTGTACAATCTTTGCAGACCGACGTGAGCTTCCCTGGAGCCCCATGAGCATGTTTAACACAGTGGAAAGGCAGAAATAATAGTATCATGGTGATACTGTGAGAGTTTATTTCTCTGAGTACTGCTATCAACTCCCCTCTGGTTAGATTTCTTCAGCAACATCTGTGAATCAAACCATTGCTGCTTTTGCAAGTTAGACACCAATCTTTTTACTTGGACATTGCGTTGTCCTTTGCAGCCTACCCCTATTTCTGTGAAAATTAATGTTCCAAACCCAGGACCAATCAATCCATCTGTGAATATGGAGGTCACACAGAGCCTACCCTCAGATTTCTTTCATTCTGCCAGCCGTTCTTCTGAGTGTCTGAAGGGAGAGCGCGCTCAGCTGGCTAGTGACTGAGTCTCCCATTCCAGTCCTCTTCTGCAGTAGAAACATATATATTCCTCCCCAAACCTAGACACTAGCCCTTGCTTAGCTGTGTCGTGTGGGTGGCTTGCTGGAGTTAGGCGTCTGTCCAACTTGCATGAAATGTTAGCTGTTACTGTCACCCGAAGGTCTGTCAGTGAAGTAGTGATTTTATGTAACAGGATGTAACACACAAGATGGATCTAGATTGAGCTTCGCATGATAGCATCTGCAGGGCGTTTTAGTCCCTTTCTTAAAAAAGGTAGCTGTGAGCTACAGTATAGACTTCTTAGGGGTACGTTTTGTTTGCAAGTACTCTTTTTGGTGAATGTCTTGAACCACTAGGACAGGAACAATCTTCCAGATGATGGGAACAGCAGTGTGGAGTGTGAGGGAGCCAAGGTAGCCACGCTGGAACTTAGACTTCCTGACTGTCTATTTCGGTTTTTGTATCCAGGCTGCTTTGCTGGGAATTTTCTACCCTGTTGTTAATGCTCCTGAAAACCAACGACTTGATGGAAGCATCTCGCTACAGACTCCTAGTTGTCACCTCAGCTATAAAGATGTGCTTTTCTATTTTAAGTGATGGACCTATTTAATTACAGTACCACCTACAAGTTGCTTTGTAGGCATAGAAAGGAAAGGTCTGTTGCTGGGCTAAACTCCCCTTCTCAGAAGAATAAAAAGAAATGCCTCATCCCAGCCTTCTTTGTAGACACCTGAGCATGACACACTTTTTGCAGGGGAGAATATTAACATGATCTGAACTTAATTTCTCCAGTTGATGACAGTTTCCCACATCATCCAGTTTTTGCTGAGCTTTCCACCCTCAGTAGTGCTCGGAGGGATAATATTCCAGGACTGCTTGAGTCCTAAAGTGTATCTGTCATTATTTAATATGTTGTCATTTCAGAACTAGGACTTTGTGGTGTGGTTAATGTTGTAGTAAACATCTCAGCATAAAGAAGTCGGTCGCTGTACTGGGACCACTGACCACTCCTGTGCCAATTGCTCATCAGGAAGTCAGTTGTTTAGTTGAACCAGAAACTTGTGGTCTTGTCTCAGCTACGCTGTCAGCTTGACAGACAGCCTGGACCCTTGTCGTCACCCAGAGACCCTTCACTTGAGTGAAGCATAGTTTGAAGAGGGAGGCAATTGTTCTGTTGGGTATGTGAATTGAAGCTGCCATGCTTTTTGTACAAGAGATCATAGCTCGGTGTGACCTTGCCTTACATATGTCATGGAGAGCTTTTCCTGTGATGACTTTAGAAAAAGTCAGGTTAAGATGTTGAAGGAAAAATGGCCAGTTGATTTGATCCTGATCTTTGTTTAAAAAACAAAAGATAGAAAAAACTCAGAAGTCAAATGTGGGGAGTGGGAGGATTTTAATTTAGATAGCACTCCCCTTTAAAAAAAGGGAAGAAAAATCATCTGCCTGTACTCACAAAAAAAAACACCCTAATTTTCCAGCTCTCAACAGGGTTGTGGTTTAAAAGGTGAATCCAGTCCCTGGACTGTTAACCCTGTCTCCAGTAATCTTACACAGTTGTACCCGCATGCTCATAGATGGCTGCAGATTCTTCTGCCCTGCTTCTTGATATTGAGTCAAGAACACGTGCTGCAGAAATATCTACAATGTATTTAAGATCACACCTCTCCTCTGTCACTTATGCTTGGAAAAAGCGATCAGATCATTCTGATGCCAGGTGCCCCTCCCTGGCAGAGGTTTTAATGCTCGCTAGGGTAATGGTGAGTGGCATTTCAAATTACAGGCTTCTCTTACTCTATGTAGGACCTACTGTATGTTCCCTTTTCTTGGGTATCGAATTGCTGTTCTGGCACAGTATTTGACTTCAGTTTTTCCCTGCCCTTGTTTCTTCCGTGGGGGGCTGTGTGCTATCACGCTGCTGACAGCACACGTGCTTGAGAGGATTCCTTTACATGTGCCTCTTCTGGCATTTTACGATCCTGTCTCTTTCAACATGTGATAGCAGAATATAAAGTAGGTCACTCTATTTCCTTTCTGCTTTTCTTAGTTCTGCAGCTCTTGTGATCTTTGAATTCTTTCTGAATATCAGACAGTTTTGGAGACTCGTGACTGGGAGAGTTCAGCAGGCTCCTAAAGCCTCGGTAGTCATCTTGGGATTGGGCCTTAACAGGGCACGAGGGACATCTTTCTTCATAGCCTTTGTGTACCTTGGCTACCCTGTTAATTAGTGCCCTTGACATGTTTTAGAGAGATGAGAGGGAAGAACGATGGCAGCTTTCCTAATGCACAACCATCGCTTGCTGCTATGATGCATCTTGTGGCTGCTGCCAGCCCTGCCCTCCTGTTCTCCCTGAGTTGATTGTAGCTGGCAGTTGTCGTCTAGAAGCAGTAAACCAAGTGAACAGCTCTACTTATTACCATTTATAAAAATGCACCAAACAAAAGCTCTAGGCACAGTCACAAGCCAGTCCTTAAAAGGCCTATGGAAGGAATTGAGTCTTTCCTGAGTCAGGCCAGTTCAGGCTACTGTAGATTTACGACAAACCCCAAAACTTTAAAGTACCTGAATTTTTCTACCTGCAGACTTGCTTTTGGATTTTATTTATACAGCCCAGGGTGATAGAAGCGTTGAGGTTAAGTTATAGCACCGATTCACTGAAACTCCCCCTTGCGAACAAATCTCGGAGCTGTAATGTCAGAGTCTCTGCTGAGTAACGCAGACATGTGCCCCCCTTCAGCTTCTGTCACGTGGTTTCTCAGCAGGATAACTGTGATACCAAATTATTCTATGTTAACCCAGGCTGAGAATGGACCCCTGTGGTTTATCTGACCTTAAATGTGTGTTACTTTGTGGTCAAGTGCATGGAGACTCTGTATTTTGTAGAGCTTCTCTGAAATGTGAGACCAGCTGGAGATGCAGAGACCTGGTCCAAAGCTTCCACCCAAGCTGCCTTCTAGTGGTGTTGAATTCCTGAGGGAACTGCTCAGTTGATAGGCCTGGTTAGTTAGGAAGAGTCAAGTGGAACTTGAACTTATGTGTATTAGTATAAGGTGCGGTTTCTTAAGAAATTTGCTAAGCAAGCATAAAATCCTCTTTAAATATAGTAAAAAAATTTAGATGTGAGAATAATATCAAGAGGGCAATGCAGCAGCATTTCAGGAAGAGCAGGGTTTAAGATTCTCATTAAAACAAAAATAGTTGTGCAAATAAAACTACCAGCTGATGCAGTACAAATTAGTGATTTTAAAATCTGGGGAAAAAGCAGCCGAGTTATTAATCCCCAAACTGAAGTCCTTAAGTCCTTTTAGTGAGTGACTTCTGCTTGTAATCTAATCCATTTGAATCACAGAAAACATAGACTCAGAGTTGTTCTCTGCTGTGTAGTAAGAGGAAATTTAACCGGTGAGCTAAATAAATAAATTGATTAATTGGCAACAATAAGGAGCTGTGTATGCACTGTATCTAATTGCTTTTTTATATTGTCTTCCTCTGACTTCTTGGAAGACACACGTTTGTGGGTTGCACACGCGGAAGTATGCTACAGAAAAAAACAACCCCAAAACACCCCACCAAGGCTTTGAACCTTCAGCTTCAAAGATCATTGTGTGGATCACCTTATATTGCTTTGGACAGTCTCTAGTGGGGACACTGCTCAGCCAAGCTGAATTTATGCAGTAGAAATTCAAGCTGAAATTGAACACACCTCAGAATCACAGAGTAAATCAAATCTCATTTCCTTGCTTGCAGAGAACGTGGGCTGCGTGGGCTTTCTTCCTCCTCCTCCTTCTCAGTAATTTTTATTCTACCAGGTCAGAGCTACCTTTTTCTTATGAGAAATCCTGAGCGAGTGGCTTCCCTGAGCCTTATTCAAAAACCTATCAGAGCTAATAGCTTTGAAAGCGTTTGATGTCCAAGAGGCGCTTGGGAGCACTAAATCCTCGCACAGGGATTTTTAGGCTGTAGAACAATGGTGCCCTCCAAGCACTGCAGAAATTACTGTGGAGATGATATCTCCATTACAGATCCTGCAGGTGCTTATCTGGGAATATGGCAAAAGAGAAATTGAGAGAGAAAGCGGAAGCCTTGGTGATCAACTCCTTATCCCTAGAAGAGTGGCATCATCTTTGCCTAAGTCTTCAGTAGTGCTGTATGTACAAATATGTCCCATCTCTATAGCCAGCTGTCTCAGTGTAGAGCTGTGACAGCAAAGGGTGCATGGTTTTGATTCAGAGGGCAGGCGTTGTGGACAAGTGCTTCTCCGGCTCGTGGCTCTGTGTACTGATTAGCTCAACTTGAGGATTCAACAGCTAAAGGTGTTTTGGTTTTTGTTTTTTTTTTTAAAAAAGGGGCATAAGTTTTGTTCTCCTTATCCTTTAGAGAGAATGGGTCCAATGCCAGCACAAGTCACCTTTTCCTTGAATGTCAGTGGTGGGCATACAGCCAACACAACAATTTTATCTGGCCCATTAGCAATAAACCTCTGCTTTGTGCCGTGTCCTTCCTGCCCATCCAGCATCTGAAGCTCTGTGGAAATAACACTATCTCTCTCACACGGATATGATGCCTCTTTTCAGTCTCTTCTCAGCCTTACATTCTGAAGGGACTTGTGGTGTTTTAGGGTTGTTGCTGGGAGTGTCTGAATTGTGACAAAGCTGGTGTTGAAGAGGTGGTAGGTCTGATGCTTTAAGGATGTAAGCGGAACAAGTGTTGCAGAGATAAACACGGAAGTTCCTGGGCACACAAGCCCTTTTTGTCCTCAAAATATCTCTGGATTGCAAGATGGCACTTCACCGTGGCAGGAATCCTTCTTGAAAGACGTATCTATTATCTTGGGCCCTGATTGCTGCTGTTAGGTATAAGGAGAAATGACTAGAAATAACTGAATGTCAGCAACTTTTGGTGCCTCTGTGTTTATTTCAGAGAATGCACACAGACTTCTTTCCCTGAGAAGGGCAGTAATAAGAGGCAGACCATTTGATTTCTCAAAAACCTCTGACCTGGTTTCTGTGCATGGTCCGTGCCCAAGTCTCTGCTCCCTCTCGGATTCACCTTGCTGACTGTCTGCTGGCCAGCTATCCTGCACATCTCCATTTCAGACAAGAAGTGTCTCAGCCCACAAAGTTTAGCATCTCATTGGGCCTGCCCTTGCTAGTGATTATCTTGGATAGCGGCCTCTCTATTTCCAGCTGTCCCACTAGCCATTTAAGTGTTGCTTTTGAATTAACTTAGCAGTCAGCTTTAAGCAGCTCTGTTTTTACAGGCACAAGATGTTTTCTGTGCGAGCCATGAATGCTTCCGAGCATAAATGGTCTCATTCTGTTTCAGCTCTGGTCATTGCTCAGATGGAGTTCAAAAAGAATGATACATTCCAACAGCACAAAAGGGGATAATTTGGCAAATTAAAATGTTAACAAGCTTCCCTCCTTCAGCATGTTGTATCAGAAAGTATTTGGTTCTCTTATTTCTGCCCTCATCACAGACCTTGTCCTTTCCTTGTCTTATGGCTGTGTGATGCAGTTAGAGTAGGATCCAAAAGTGTGTCTGGGGTTTGTGAGGAGTCACTTAGTGGGGCAGGTTTGATCCCATTGTCTTGGTAGGCATTTCATCACTGTCATAATTCTTACACACTTAACTGGCAGAGCTTCATTCTCAGTATCTAGGGGACAGTCATCTCTGCTCCTTCTCACCTTCTCAGTTACTCCTGATGTCAATACCGTGCCTGGTCATCAGCACCCTCAGTGCTTGTGTCCAGGATGACGAGACTTCCGAGTTGCACATTGGAATGTCTTATTTGTGCTGTATGTGCCTTTGAAGGAGGAACTCCAGGCTTTGTATTGCCATTTAGGTGACCTGCAGTTAGACTGACTTAAAGTGCTTTTGGAACTGCAGCCTTAGAGCAGACGTTTTGTAACTGAAGTTCCCTTTCCACTACAGGATTTTGTCTTTATAAGGATCATCCAGCAGTTTATAGCTGTCTCTTACAACTCCAGATTTGCAAAAGCCTTAATAGCTAGAACTTTTATATGGGCTGTCATACAAACTTCCAAGCACTGCCCACCTTCCCTTGTTAGCTAGCTACCTTAGCATACTGCTACTACAGTTTTTTCTACCTATTTGTGGCTTACAGCTTGTGTAGGTAACGAATTAACTATAGATCTATTTCTTTTGGGCTGTATCTTTAGAAGGAATTTTTGTAGATTGAATTTATAAGTCTCTTAAAGTCTTTAAGCTGTAGTAAAGTCTTCTAGATATTGCCATGCAGGAAAGGACTCTTGGAGTCACTGTGATAAGCCTGGAAATGTTGGCTTAAGGCTTAAAAGTGGTCAGAAAGGCAAACAGAGAATTAGAAATCATTAGACAGTGAACAAAAATAAAGCAAGAATAGTGTGGTGTCACTGTGTTAGTCTGTGACAACTCATGTTTTAAAACTTGTATATTGATTCCAGTGCCCTTATTTCAGAAAAGATGTTGTAGAACTGCAAAATAGTACAGATAATCAAGCAGTTATTTGCTCATCTGACTTCTTGGCTATCCAGACTTCTTGCTTGTATTCAAAAATTATTGTTTTCCCTGTTTTACAGTGGAATTTAGTTCATCTTCTGCGTGTGGTCAGTTAAACAGGCGAGCTCTGGATTTCTTGTTTCTTGGCCTTTTCATTGCATATCCTTAGGCCACTGAATTATTACCTTTTATCAATTCCATTGTGCAATTAATAGCTGGTCTTCTATTGTTGCTGTTTAATTGCTTAAATGTAAGAGGGGAGCTATGGAACTGATCTTTCAAAGCTTTGCCCCTCCAAATCCATACCTTCCTTCCCAGTCCTAACTGGGTGTTTATTTGGCATGTCCTATATTGTTTCGACTTGCTTTAAATATAGAGCATCCACTTGGTTTGTGGCCAGTTTTTTAGTGTATTACTGTTTAGCTTTGCTGCTTCCTTTAATTGAATTTTTTTCATGTTGTGCAAACCAAGAAACAAGATTTACGATAATTAAAAACCCCCCATATATGTAGTAATGAGATAGGTGGTTAGCATCTACTTTTTCTTGGCAGGTACTAGTGGCATTTGTAGAGACTGTTCACTTGCTAGTTGCTGTAAAAGCAGAAGAAAAAAGAAAAATCAAACTGGGTGGTGAGCTCCATGGCTTTTTGGAGCGTCTGTGTTCTCCTTTCATTTGGCATGATCTTTAAGTCCAGGGTCCTTGTGAGGTTTTTTACTAAGTCAGTGTCTGTAATCACTCTATCCTGTAGAAGTCCAGGGTGGCTGTGTGAGAAGCACAAGCTGTCTTGGATCCCCTGCTGATTCCTATGAACCTGACCAGCTGACATAGTTCCAGAAACCTCCCGTGACTGCAGATGTTTGATTCGACCATAACCAGAATAAGCTTCCCCGTTATTTTTCCCTTGGGCACAATTAGATTTTTGGTTTCTTCAGACTGGAATGGTCCACTTGCTTCTGTCGGGGTTTGATTGAACAGCAAGGTTTTTGTTGCATAACCTGTCTTAATTTGTTTTCTAGGCAGCCTTATTCATGAGCCAACTGTCTTCTGGGCAAATTTGAATTTCTTTGCTAAGACTGAGTTTCCTCTGGTGTACCTCAGGTATCCTGTCGTGACCTCGTCAAGGCGATCTGAACTGAGAGTTATGTATTTGAGTTTCAGCACTTGCCAGGATGCTTTCTGGCTGCTGACCCTAAAAGATTTTATTTCTGACCTTTTCTTAAAATCTTCAGCTAGTGTTTTTTTAGGTTCTTGTAGCTGTCTGATTTCTGTAACAGCTTTGTGTGTCCTCGCTTCTCAGTTTGACTGGAGCAGCAGCTCACGACTTAAACTCTTTTATCTCGTTTTGGGCACCGAGGTTTCTGGTCCTACTTTGGTCAGTTAACTGGTGCTGGAGAGCTGCTGCTGACTGGGGTTTTTTTCCTCTGTGTTCAGGGGGGCAAGGTCTTCTGTAAATAGAGGATTGCACCAAAGGTTGTGCATGAATCACAGCATTCATTTGCAGAATGCTGCTTAGCCACTTAGGCTGAATGGGTAATATGCACAGCATAAGGATGCTTTCTTCCTCTTGTGTGATGGTTTGGTGACAGCAGTTGATTTACTGCTGTGTTAGAATGCAGCTGGTAGATGAAAAGCTTCTCCTGGAACAGCCCATCACATTTCAGCACTTAAGTTAATTGTAAGCACAATGGGGAAATAAAAAAATTAACGGTCCGGTCCATAGCTATCTGCAGTGCATTTCAAGCCTTGGCAGAATTGCAAGTGCTCTTACATACCTAGCAGTGAGAAATGTTTTCATAAATGCCACCAGCTGGAGATAAGGGTTCACAACTCCAAAATGGGCCGTAACTCCAAAATAGCAAATCTATCTATCTCAGGGTTTTATGCTCCTGCCATCATCCTGGCTGCTGCCTGCCTTCCTCACAAAATTTCTAACAACAGGCGAGCTTTGTGGACCTCATTCAGTTTCTGGCAGATCTCCCCTTCCAAATCTAAAAGTCTGCTCTGGAGGGTGCTTAGTTTATTAATTGATAATTTAAAAAATAATTTGTTTCAGGATGTTTGACTTCTTTTTCCCTGCCTGGGTTTTGGAAGTGCAAGCGTTGTGCAGTACGTGGATGTTCATTCTCTTGGCAGACACCCACTGAACCCATTTTCCTCCCTTGAATGACACGGAATTGCATCCTGTATTTCCTCTTGAGAGCCTGTCCCTGCAGTTTGGGAAAAAGAGCCTAGATTCCCACAGAGAGCACCAAGTTCTTTGTGCCAAGTGGGATACACAGATTAATACAAACCCACTGACCATCCTTTAAACTGAGGAAAGCAAATTGGTCGTGAGGAAAAAGCAGCGGGAGGCTAAGTGCATTTTTGCTCCTTGTTCTCCAAACCCAAATGGATTCAGCAAAGTACATTTAACGTGTATGGGAGTCGTCATGTGTGTGTAGGCATGACTTCTTGAAATTACTCTGTAGTAAAAGTATTCATGGTGCAGGCTTTCAGCTGCCTGGCACCTGGGGCTCAGAGTGTGTCGTACTGCTAGTGTAGGACTCCCTAGCCCTAGTGATGGCTACGCAGGGATGGCAAGGGTTATCAACCACATTAATACCTCCTATTTGTCTGTACCTTTTGCAAATTAAGTCCCCTGCAAGCTGTGCATATAGCTGGTCTCTGTGACCAGATGTCTCTGTCTCTACTTACCTTTGTCCTAGTTTGCAGCCTTTCTGCCCCTTAAAGTTGAATCTTGCGAAGGCCTGTCCCATGAGAGCTTGGGATGGGGACTGTGTTGTGCGTTTACAGCTGCTTCTGGGAGGAGCTGGGTAACAGTTTTGACTTTGGGACGTTTCTGAAAGCTGTGTGATTTCCAGATTGGTTGGGTCAGTGAGGCTTTTCCCACCATTAAATAAAGTTGAACGCCGTAGGCTTCTAATGGATTGCGGTTTTAAAACATTTCTGGAGCAGATAACTCTTGTCCCGAAAGGGGATGCCATTTCTGCTGGCAGAGTTCAGAGAACAACAGTCATTTTCTGAGCGAGCTTATAAATTATTTATCTTTAGAAGGGCACCTGTGGGCAGAGGAGAAAGACTGTAACTGAACCCTCCCACTCCATGGATAGAAACTGTCAACTTTGTAGGCTTGTTCCTTTAAAGATCGCAGATGTCTGAGATCATGGAGCAAACATCTGAGCTACTGTAGATCATCTGAGCCCGACAGGATGGCTCTATGCTGAGGTGAGGAAAAGAGGGCGTGAAATGTCCCTCCTTGATGTTGCTAAGTAAAATAGTAATAATAATCTTTTATATATGATCAAAGCTGTTTGCCTTGTGTAGGAAAAAGTGACAAAGCCTGGATTTCAATACGACTCAAGTACAAATGTATAAAAGCATTCCTCAGGAAGGATTTTGGGATGTGGAGAGTTAATATTCCCTCGTGTTTGGCTGGGCACAGAGTAGTGCAGTGGACACAGTAGGAGTGACTGGCAGGGACGAAGGACAAACTGATGGGCAAAGACTGTTCACTCCTGGGCTCCTAGACAGAGTGTGTGCTGGCTAATGCTTTGTGTGCTGAGTAGAGGAAGATTGGCAAACACAAACTAAAAAGTGTCTGAATAACCTGCATGCAAGGGGTCCCCGCACTCACCTTAGCAGTGGAAAGCAGGGTGAGGCACCTTCTCTCCCTGTCTCCTGGCTCGCTCACCTTTGCTGTGTGCTGCTCAGCCTTGCCTGTCTGTCCAGTTCCTGGCACTGAACAAGAGACTCCCATGAGTTCCATCAGCTTTTGTTTCTCCACAGTCAGGACTGGAGCATGTATTCATGGCCCAGTGCCATCCTGGGGTGCATGGGCAGCTGCACCCACCTCTGCAGACCTTTCTCTCACCGATGACCTGAGCCAGACCTCCTGTGTCTTACTGCCCAGCTCTGATGGTGCATCCTGTATTGGTGCACTCTGTTTCATACCTTGGAGGAAGGGGTTCCTCTTGATTAATCTTTTGGGCTAGCTCAGCTTTTTACTATTGGAAAAAGCCTCCTTCTGGGAATCTTTCTAGCCTTCAGGGCAGACACGATGGTTCCTCCAACTCTAAGAGTGACAGTTGTGTGAGCTGGTGGGGGCTGTCTTGCAGGCTTAGTCTGAGCAGCCTCACAGTCTCAGCCCACAGCAGGAGAGGGCCATAGGTCCTTCACTTGCATGTAGCACAAAGAGAAGCTGCTTAACGCAGGAGATTTCGGGCACTGGAGCAGGAATGACAATGCACAGTGTATCTTGCATATATGTGGCGTGACTCCACTTGTGTCTCAAGCCCAGATCTTTGTCTTTCCCACAGCATGTAGCAGACCCACTCTGCATCCTCTGGATCCATAGATGTGTGCTGTACGCACGCCATATCTTGGGAATCGGAGTTGTTAGACTTTCATAGCAACACCCTCCTCCTCTTCCTCTTAGCATTCATGAACATGGAATTAATACTCATGGCTTGATCGGCTTGGGGTTGAGGGATGGTGTTTTGAAGCGTCAGCACAGCATTTAGCTCCAGAACAGCTGCAAAGGTAAGGTAGCAGTGGGTCAGACAAAAGCTCTGTGCTGCTGCTTGTCCTAGGGTGGGTGCTTTTCCTGAAGCTGCTGTGAATGGGAGCTGCTTTCAGCACACGTGCGTAGTGCTGGTGGATCCTTCACTCTGAACTTGGCTCCTGCAGACAGTGAAAGAGGAAAGGGAGAAGGAGATGAGTGCAGCTGGGGTCTGGGCAGAGTCTGTTGGGAAATGTGGCAGCTCTGTGTGTGTGTTTTTATTTAAGCTCTAATTATTTAGTTATGTGCTTTCTTTGGCACTTCTGGGGATTAATTCTAGCAAAGACTCCAGCCTGTATCAGCAACTTTTAAGTTGCTTTGTAAGATGTGATGCCATTTGGAAAAAAAAAAATTTATAAAAATCATTTTCCATATTAATTAGAAGATACTACTGTAAAATTTATGTTAATTTCCTGGCACTTTTTTATGCAGAGGCAATAGCCTCTTTGTAGTCCAGGTGGCACCAGCCTTTTCATTACAATGAGAAATGTTGCTATTCGGTTGAATTCACTAGGAAAAACACTCGGGGACTATGAGTTGCTTGTGAGAAAAAGGGGAAGATTTGTACTAAAGCTGGAGTAAACAAGCCAGTTTGAAGACTCCAGTGTAAAATGCACGTTGGGCTTCTACTAAAATAGGGAAACCCTAATGTCTCTTCCATCCTCTGAGCTGAAGGGACAGACTGCTGGGTTTGCTTGTGGTATCTTGGACTTTAACTGAATTTTGGAGGTGGAACTGCCTTAAATTCCCTCTGTGGTACAGAGGGTGGTGACAGGCGCTCCACTGTCTCTGTAGAGAGGACAGAAGGCACGTTTGTTTATCCTCAGCTTGGTTCCTGTACCGTGTCCATGCAGTAGCGCTGGTGAGGGGTTGGCATTACATGTCCCGTAGACTGGCTGCTCCATCCTCCGGCATGGGACAGCTGGGAGAGAAGCACCTGGCTTTTCTGTCCTCTGAGGGCTTGCTAGGCCTGACCTGGAGAGTCTCCCCCCATCCCAGCCATGCGCTGTGTGGAGTTGGTGTGGGGGACAATGCATTGTAACCCGAGGGTTGTTGGTTTTGGGTTTTTTTGCTTTTTGCTTGATGTGAGATCATTTAGTCAGTTCTTTTCCAACTGCTGCTGTGCTGTGATAGCTAATGACTGTCTTACAGGCATGGAGAGGCTTTAGCGAGGTACTAGTGATGCTGACTGATTGCGTTCTTGTCCTTTCCTGCGCTGATTAAAAAGATGGTGTGGAGACCTCGCTTTCTTCTTGCTTCTGTTTTTTCTTTATTTTTCTGTCATTACCCCTGCATGTTTCCCAGAACGTATCCCCCACCAGGTACTTTACTGGGTGACGTGAATTGGTGGCGCTCTCTAATTTTATGTTCTAGTAAGGCAGAAACTGCCGTTGCAGATGATGAAAGATTCTGCAGGTTAAAAAGTTACTAAGCAATGAAGCGTGCCGTGCCTGCCGGATGGATGGGCCCTAGTTCTGCATGTTACCTGTTGGATTTCATTGCTGGTGCGACTCCCTCTGTGGCTTTGCTGCTGACAGTGGCTGTATTCTCCTGGGCAGGATGGGGATTGGAGACTGCTGCGTGTGATCCCCTCGTTTCTCCAGGACAGGCTCTTCCAGAAGGTCTGATCTCTTGTGGGGGAGTGCAGCAAGTCAGCTCTTCTTGAGGGTTGGTCAGAGGGAATAGCTGTGGTATAGTAAGGAAGGAGTCTGTGTGTAGAGAGGGGTACAGCAAAGCATGGTTTGTTTTGAATGTGGAAAATTTCAGGGCAGGGGCAATTGGTTCTGGGGGAACTGGTTTCAGAGCTTATGTCCACAAGAGTCCCCTGACCCTTCGGAGGCTGTCCATCCAGTTTGCAAGGAAGCGGTAAGCTGATGGTTACAGCAAAGTAAGGAGCCAAAAACTCTCTGAAATAATCTTGTTCCTCTGGGTGCAGTGGCATGGCATGGGTGCGGTGCTGTGGAGAGGTGCGCTGCACATCAGGCAGCCCCCTGTTGGAAGCCAGCCCCCCTGCTATGTTACCCAGAGGGTTGCCTCTACTCACAGGCTGTCAATGTTACTAGGGAAGGAGAGCTGTGGGGCATGGGCAGTGGTAGCTGCAGGAGGAAGCTGAAATCTGAGTGCCACAGAAAGCACTTGCTGTTCAAAGCAGCCCCTGAAAGGTTGGTTTGGGGACACACGTGCAGGGACGTGAGTTGCTCACGTTTCTCTGGAAAGCAATCAGTGAGTGAGTGGTGGGGCAGGGGGTTAATCTGATGACAAATTTTCGTTAAATTGTAGCGGTGCAGCTCCACTGACTTCTGGTTTGCTGCAGTGGAGTAAATGAGCGAATGTAGCCTCTACAGCTGATACAGGTAACTGCAGGAAAGGAATTCAGCAGCCTCTGCTTTTCTTGTATTGACCACGTCGGAGTTGCTTACTTCCGTGATACTGCTTTTTTAAGACTCTGATTACCCCTAAGGTAACCTACAAAAAGAGATTTAGGTTGTGACTCCTCTTCACTTAATTTTTCTTCCCCTGTTGTAAAGGTACAGTAAAGCATTTTTATTTTTTTTAATAGTTTGCCCTCCATGTTTTTCCTTGCAACCTGAGGAGTGTCACATCAAGCTCTTTGGAAATCATCTACGGTCCATTTTCCTCTATCCTTGCCTGACACTAGAAGTGGTTTTCTTCCAGCTGCTCATGTGATTTTTAAAAACTGAATGACTATTAAAAAATTTGTTTGGAAGACTTCAGCTAAAAGTCCCTTCCTTTAAGTTATTCATACTTCACCATCTTGGAATTGATGTTTTCTTGTCTTCTATAGAGATTTCTAGGAAGACCATGTTGGACAAGACCTTGAAGGAGAAATGCTTTAATCTCAGAATTAAATTCCTCTAGTTCTTTTGTGTCTGGCAGAAAGGTACAGATAAAGATCTCCTGTGTATAACGCAAAAGGGTGTTCTTCCAGCAGTAGTTTTCCTGAGCAAAAGTCAAAGCAGTGTGTAAGAAGGGCGAAGGATGCTGACATGCAATCTGCTGTTACACAGAAAATGCGAGTTTTGTCATCTGTGTAGAAAGCTGATGCCTTTCAAACCTTCGTGTTAGATGCTCTTAATACCTTCTGCTGCTCTTTAACCTCGCCTCTGTCTAGCAACTGCATCTTAAAGAGCAGATGAAATCGTCTCAAGGATGGCAGGTCCTAATCTCAGTAACAGTTCCTATCCATTATAAGGTATGAAGTGAAATGATCTGTGAGTGGGTTTATCTCAGATCCCACGTAGCATTTTTTCTCAGCAGCAGCAAGAAAGGGAAATTATCAGGCAGTGAGAAGCTGCTCTTTATTTTTAACTTACCCTTTCTTTTTAAGTTCTATTTCATAATTAAAGGAGATAAGGAGTGGAAGCCAATGAAAATACATAGCTAAAGGGATAAGCTGATCTCAAGTTCACTGCAGAGATTACGATAAGTAGTGGGAAATACAGTAGAGACTTTGGGGCCTCTTTTTCCTTCCCTGTCCTCCTGCTAGAGTATCAAACTGAGTTCTTAGCTGCCTTTCAAAGGTGACACCAGAGAGCTGATTTAAAGGATACTACTTACAGAGCTCACTGCTGCCCTTGGAGTTTACTGCTCCTCACCGTGGTTTGGGGATGCCTCTGCTGAGTATCTGAAGAGGTCTCTACTCAGAGCTAGCAAGGAGGAATCCTGATTCTTCATGGAGAAGAGTGTACATCCATTGTCTGGGCACACTCATATGGCACTATGTGCATATAGGGGCACAGGGGAGTGAAGAGGATCCCAAGGAGGGTTCCTGGGGAGTTGGGATAGCTCTGGGTAAAATGCCTCCACTCTGAGTTACTGCTGGAGAAGCCTATTCTACTCCTCACCTTTCAGACAAGGTTACTCCCTTGCCACTTGTTAATCTTGGTCAATTTGGCTTCCTCAGATTGACAGGAGGATAGCCCTCTGATTCACGCAAGCTGCTAGATTCTTTATTGCTCAGAATAAGGTGTGTTATACTATTACTCTTCATCCCTAGTGGATGGTTGCATCCCAGAGTAAATTATTCCTGTACCCAGGCGGCTTTCTTTCATTGTTGCTCTTGGCTCTGTGATATTTCTTGCAGCTGCTGCACACGGGAACAAGAGAATTTGGAGATGGCTGTCATTGCAGGGGGTTCTTCCTCTCTGCCAGTGGAGCTGACAAACAGCATTAGGAAATGAGTCCTAGAGAGGAGGCTGCATGCTCTTGCAGCAGCAGGACACTGACAGGCTGTTCATAAAGAACATTGCAAAATGCTGATTCCTACCCCTGGCTTGCATCTGCAATGCTGGAGTACAGCGGAACTGCAAAGAGACTCTGCTGTGTGACCATCTCACCTGGGAACCGCTTCTGGGACCCTTTTTTTACCCCCAGTCCTCATTTGGATGATGCCCTGTGGCTTCTGCCACCTGAGACCCTAGTCTGCATTTGCACGAGTGTCTCTGTACCGCTGCTACATGCAAAGGTTGGGGGAAAGCAAGCTTTTGAAGGAACCCTAAGCAGGTCTACATTTCCTAGAGTAAAGGATGTAAGAATGTGGTTCAGTCCTGTAAAGGTCAGGAGTTGCCAGATCCCTAAAAGGGCAATTGAGGGTAGTGTTTACATTGTTGGGAGGACAAGAGGAGAAGTAGAAGGGTTCCTTATTGTTGTCAGGGTCACTGTTGTCTTAAATCCTCTATAATGCTTTTCTTAGGATATTTTCAGAGTTGTGATGCCTTGGGGCAGAGCCCTCTTCCTTTGCACCTCAGTCCTTTGGGCTGAGGCTTTTCATAAGCAGAGGCTGCTGTAATCCAGACCTCGAATGTTGATATTCTGTTTAGCTCTTGGATCAAATGCTAACAGCCCAGAAAAGAAGTTCATGTGTTTAAGAGAATTGTTTCAAGCATATATTTTGCCCAGGAGTGCTGAGCTATATGGTTCCTGGTAGGAAGATTATCATTACTTGCCATCTCACAAATGCTTTGAGGAATGCATTTGTCCATGCAATGCTTTGAAGCTAAAAAGCATTGTGGGAGTTGCTCTTGGTGTTCCCTAGTTAGGAAAATGAATAGTTCAATAGGACAGAGATGTGTAACTATGAATTTGCAAGTATAGCCCAGTGCTGGGAGCCAGAGTAAGGCAGTAATATAAGCTAAACTGCTTTGGTTGCAGTGAAGGCAGATAATAAAATACCTTCTGGGCAGGAAGACTTGGATTCATGTCTCCATCTCTTTCCAAAACCAGAGTCCGTACCAGGGTTGGTCTTCTCTTTGTGCCTGTCAGAAGCTTGTTCCTATCAGGAGAGAAGTGCAGTGCTCTGTATGGAAGCTGACCTCAGCAGCTGTAGAAGCTGGTGGTTTAGCAGATTGTGAATGGTGATTAGCAAGTCAGGAGGGAGGTGTGCTGGCAAAACTAGCATTGGAAGGACCATGGGGTCAGGCAAACCTGTGTTTGCACAGTGCCTACTGTGTCACATTTGGGTGTACACATGGTATTTAGCTGCTTAATTTAATGAGATCATATCTACTTCTCCTGGTGACATAATAGTATTTGGAAAACTGCTGCTGTCATAGATATAGGCTCATCCTCTGTTCTCATGCATGGAGAAATTCTGTAAATTTGAGGACTGTTCCTTACTGGCGTTAGGAAGCCTTGAGAGCCCACCTCCGTGTTGTTAGTCATGAGCCAAATATTGGCTGTTAAAGCCACTTATGTTTCAAAAACAGGTGCCAGAGCTGTGATCTATCTCAGCCTTGCTCCTCCTATGCTGAGGCATCTGTGGATGCTGACTCCTCTGCTGTATTTGGCTGTCTCTGGCAGGTTTTGGAAGTGGTACGGTCCAACTACGACACGCTGACCCTGAAACTGCAGGATGGACTGGACCAGTATGAGCGCTACTCAGAGCAGCATAAAGAGGCTGCCTTCTTCAAAGAACTGGTAAGCTGCCTTGATTCTGCAGAATCAACAACCCTTTTCCAAAGCCTTTGCTTACGGTCTGGGCAGTGGCATTTGGGGTATTGCTGAGTAGCCTAGTTACTCCACTGGGCTGCCTCCGAAGATGAGGCAGGAATAGGATCTAAACAGATACTGCATGTTTCAACAGATTTGAAAACTCCCTGGAGCTCCATGCCCTGGGGAGGAACTACCAGACTGCTCAGGCCAGCAACTGGTCCATCAGTCTCTGTTTCTTCTGCCATGGGGATCCGCTGTGCTTTGTGGCGGTAAATTTGCAGGGTGGGGGAGCTGACTGCTCCCACCTTGGGTTTATCACGCAGAGCAACTTAGCCTTTTTGCTGCTGCTAAGGGCACCACAAAGGGTGGGACTGAGTAGAGCATGTGATGCTGATGAAACACACGCCTCCTTGCTGCTTTCCTCCATCACTCACTAAATAGAGTTCCCAAGCGAAGAAAGCAAAGGCATTCCCTAGAAATGTCTCCTCCTGCCAGAGGAGAAGACTAACAGTAGGAAGCTCCACAAAAATAATATAGCGAAGACAAAACTGAGTCCAGATGATTTGGGTTGGTTAGTTATATTCTTCAGCAAGCCAGTTTGCTCACCCTGCTCCAGAGAGCCCTGACAGAACATTTCCTTGTCGGACAGCCGCATCACAGGGGAGGCAGTGTTTTTGTAGTGGCTGGTGTCTGAGGGGAGCCTGTTTTTCTTCACTTTTGAATCATTACAGCTTCAGCGAAGGGAGGGATCTCTAACTCTGACAGCTCTCTCCACCAGTTTGAGAGCTGATTCTCTCTCCCAGCTCTGTCCTTGCTGATTGATGAGTAAATTGATGCCTGCCCACTCCATCACGAGCTGCATGAGTCTGGGGATGTTATGCCTCCCTCTGTCTACTACTGTGAGCACGCCTGAATTGGTTTTGCTTCCTTCTACAGAATGCTTTTTAGTGGTTTTTTGGGTCATTCCAGCACTGCCATTGAGTAGGATATGGGCCAAACCATTTGAAATCACTTTCAAGCCATTTTTCTGTGCTCTTTTGTTCCTGTTTTTGTCTCTCTGGCCTGCTGTTTGATACCGTATCTGGAATACATGCAAGCCTTCCTGTGACACAGACTTCTATTACCTGGAAATAAGATACATTAATGTTTCTGTTGTCATCTGTTCTGTCCCAAGGGCTCCTGCCCTCCTCAGCCAGCATCTCCTTCCCCAGCCTCTTGGGCACGTGGCTGCTCTGCTTCCTGTGTGCCCCACTTTCCACTTGGCCTGGCAGAAGCTCAGGCTGATCATGCCAATTGATTAAAATGACATTCTCAGTCCTAAGATCATCACAGCTACAAAACGCTTCAGCTAAAATTATTTTCTTCCTAGCCTGATGTGTTGTTTTTGGTTTTTTTTCCAAAATCCCAATTTTGTATCATTTAAGAATCTGTTTAGCATAACCAGTCCCTCCTTAACTCCCTTCTGAAAATTGCCTGTCCAGGTACCCCTGGGACCCTCTCCTCAAGAGCATATGAAAGCCTGAATAATTACTGTCTAAATGTGCTGATTTGACCCAGTTGTGAATCTGTTTAATCCACATTTCTCTAGATGCCCTGAGAATTGGGACCCTATTAAATGTTCTTTACTCACAGCTACAGAAAATCCCCTGCATTCCATTAAGCTGTTCCCTCAACACAGCGGGAAATCAACCTGATATGTTATGATTTGTCTTCAGCAAACCCAGCTGGCCTCCCATCCTCCATGCTGTTTTTTCCTCTAGGTGCACAGTAGCTGATGGCTTTATTAATTGTTCAAACAACTCATGAAAAAGGCCCTAGTCTGCCCTGTCCTCCCCGTATCCTCTTCAGCCAGGTACTTGGCTTCCTTTTTGTGAGGCTTCCGTTGCTGGTCTGATGTTGAATAATATCCCCCTACCCAATGCGTTGTGTTTAACCGCTGAGGTTTGCAGGGTTTCATGGAGGGGGCAGAGTGAAGTTACTGCAATTTCCTTTATGGGCTCTGCCAAAGGAGCAGGGCTGGTGGTGAACTACAGGTTTCCAGTATGGTTTCCAAGCTCATGCTGGTCCCATCAGGTCTTCCTGAACAGGCTCTGTTTGCAAATAATTCTGTCCAGAGTCTGCTTGGTCGTCTTATCTCTTTCTCTGTGATTGCATTAAAGCAAATCCTTCTTGGTGGGGAATGACACGCAGGAGCCATTTTTCTTTTCGGCAGCCTTTTCATCTCTCTGTGCTCCCATTAAGTGGGTGAGCAGAAACTTCCCCAAGCCATTCTCTTGGCTCCTTTATGCTTAGAAATCTTGTTCTCACTCCTTTGACGTGCTTTGCTAATGCACTGCTTCACTTCTCTGGCTTTGCCTCAGTGCTGCTCTTTCTTGCTGATCCCAAAGAAAAATCTGCTTTCTTCTCCCATTCCCTTTTCAAAAAAGCTTTCAAAGGCCTCCGATACTGCAGCCACATTGTGGTGGAAGGTGATGTGCAGAGTGTTTTATCAATTGGGTTTTCTGGCCTGTTGTGCTGCCTTTGAGGGGCTAAAGGAAGGAAGTTAGGAAGTTTTATGACACATTTTTTTCTTTTCCTTTGAATGCTCAGGGATGTCACTTGAGGTCTGTGCTGCTTTGATAGAATGAATGGTTTGGATGTGAGCTTTTGGACCCTCGGCGTTGCAGCTGGAGGAATGTGTGGAAAGAGATTTAGCATCTTTCTGAAATGTTCACTGTCTTCAGTTGGATAGGTTTTAGCAGAGTCTCAAAATAGTCTGATTAGGGATTGATTTCTGCAGGGGAAATTACACTAATTTGATTTTTAATTAGATGTAGTAGTCAGTGTAAACCTTCCTCCTATTGTACAAATTTCTTAAGAGATGCTTGTTGATTGGAAACAGGTTTAATTGGTGGGACTTGCTGCAAAATAGGAGCGTCTGTACAGTGTTGCACGCGTCCAGCTATAATGACACAAAACTAGAACTGAATAGTGTTTTCCTCACATGGGTAATGCCACCGCTTCATCCATTCTTTCATTTGCTCATTGTTTTCCAGATGATGTCAGCATTTCATGCGGTTCCTGTTTCTTCAAAGTCTGTGGCTTAAATGTGATCCAAGCTGCTAATAGGGAGAAAACAATTTTAAAAGCTCTTCTGGCCCTAGCCATGCTCCAGTGTGCTCCACACAGAAGCAAGAGGGGACATGTGCGCTGCTTTTATTACTTCCTTGCAGATGTTAAAGCTCCAAGCTTACTTTCCGAGGCTGGTTTTGGCGTGTTGCATAAGCCACTCTAGAGAGTTCTGGTAGCTTCCAAGCTGGCAGCTGGGCCTGGGCTGTCGCTGCACCATGAGCTTAAGGAGTCCTGGGGTGTAGCCTTGTGGATGGAGCAGCTCAACCAGACTGCAGGATGCTTCTGAAGTTTATCCTTGATACAGTCTGACATCTCTCTGTGTCACTGTCTGGTCCTCCAGCCCCAAAAGGGAGATGAGCTCTGGCTCCCTGTGCTGAGCCTTGGTGTTGGAGATAACTCGATTTAACTCTAATTTGAGCTATTCTTACCTTTTAAGCTGGTTGGCCTGCTTTTGCACAGGAGAAGAGATGCTGGGCGGGGATTTGTAGAAATGTCAGAGTCATCTTTTGTGTTATCACATCCGCTCCTCTCCCCAACTTGTTTTAAAGCAGGTCTAAGTCTATCTAGACCACTCTTGACCAAAGTTTGTGTCTAAGCTCCTCTTGAAATCTGAAACTGTCTTTAAGTGCAAGCAGCTCCACGCTGGCCCCAGGTGATCTACTCCACTGCTTCGCAACCCATAGGTTTAAAAGTATTTCCTCTTTTCCAGTGTAAATCTTCTTTGTCTTAAATTAAGCTGAGTATTTCTTGCCTCATCCCTGGGGAGCCAGAGAAATATTACTCACTGTTCTCTTTCTGACCTCATTTTACATATTGGAGAGTGTTTGCTCTGTTCTACTCTTTGCAAACTAAACAGGCTTAATTTCTTGTGCTCTACCCCATAGCTACAATTTCTGCTAAGCCCTGTGTTCTCATCGGGTACTGCTCCAAGCTCCCTTTCTGGTCTTGTACAGACTGTTGCCACATCCTTCTTAGAGACCTTGATGTGTATACAAGTTGGGCATCTTCTGCTGCTGATGCCTGGCCCCTGGCAGCGGTTCCCGAGGCCAGGAGCTCATTTCTGCTTGTTCTTTCTGTTGCTGGGACCCATAGAAGTGCTTCTAGTCAGAATAAGGATGCTGGCTTACACTAGGTGTAGCATCTGCCCCTTTTCTGCAGGCAGTAATGTTCCTGAGGGCAGAGGATTTCTCACATCTGTCTAACCACGTTGTTCCCCTCTTGTCAGAACTGACTGGATCAATGAGGTGGGGAGCACTCGGTAGGACTGGGACCAAATCCTGTCAGGGGGGTTCTGGCTC
Source organism: Chionis minor (assembly GCA_013398295.1). Lineage (NCBI taxonomy): Eukaryota > Metazoa > Chordata > Aves > Charadriiformes > Chionidae > Chionis > Chionis minor. The sequence goes on along the minus strand of VZSF01008280.1, from coordinate 90,446 downwards.
TTGGCAGGGAGACAGCCCATTGTAAACCAGTGTTCCAGAGACCACTTGCAGTGCTGTTTAACACAGCCTGTAACCTGTGGTTATCTTACAGGACGTGATCCCAAGCTAGTTCAGGAGGGACTAAGTCAAAAGACATCCAGAGAAGAGAGGTGAGGGCATGCTTCAAGGAGGGGGAATGAAGATGCATGGATTCTCTGCCAAGCATCCTGAATGAAGGAGAGTTTGTGGTTTCTGCAGATGCCATAAAACTTAAATATTCTGTCTTTAAGTGTAGGCATGTTTGTTAGCTTGCTGCGTTGTTAGGGTCTGTGCAGCGGGACTCACCGGGGTTCATTTCACAGCTTTCCCTGTTAATCTTCCATGTTTTGGTTTGCTTCCCACTCTTACACATTCTGCCTTCTTGGGAGCTTTCTACCCCTCCCCTCTGTTTTTTCTCACCAGAGCGTCAAGTGGGACCCTCAGCAGTATGAACACTGCTAACTTGCTCTTCCAGCCCCCAGTGTGGGATTCCTCGTTCTGCTTCTATATAATTCATCCCCCAGTGCTTTTAAAAAGCACAAAACACTAACCAGGTCAGCAACAACCTTATTATCGCAGGCTCCGAGTCTCTGGGAACTGTAATCCCGTTGTTTGGATGAGCTTGTGTCAGTTTTGCTTTCTGTCACTGCTGCACAGTCGCTGACACAGATGATGTTTGACTTTGTTTTCTCGTTGCCGAGTGCAGCTGAGACTGAGCCCAGTCTGGGGCCTGCGTGCTTGGCCAGTGAGTCTGCAGGCACGAAGGGGGAAGGGAAGCTGCCGCGCCACAGGGCTGCCCAGCTCTTCCTCCCAGACTCTGCAGGTGACCAGAAGTCCAGGCATTAAGGGATAAAGGTGTCTCTTCTTCAGAGACAACTAGTGAGCCAACTTCAAGTGTAAGGTGCTCAGTACAGAATGCACACAGCTGGCTCTGAACCCATGGTTTTGTGCCAGCTTGGGAGATAGCTTGTGTTTACAGCACAATAGCGCGGCCTCTGTCCTTTCCTTGACTCTCTAGCTTTGCCTCTGCAGGTTCTGGAGCAGGACAGAGGCTGTGGCGCTACGCTGATCCAGGAGAATGCTGGTTGGCACTCCAGTGGCCACTGGTGGAGAATGCTCTTCCAGCTGCAGCCTGGAAGCACTCACTTTCCCCATCACTTTGTGCCAGAGCAAGAAACTCATCATAGCTCATGCATCCAAACAGACCATCCTCTCCCATCCCTGTCTCATTTGGAATTTACTCTCCTTGCTGGGACGTCACTACAGACATTCCTGTTATTCCAGGAAGTGGCTAAGCCTCAGAGATCTCTTGTGAAGCTGGAGTCTCAGTGAGAGCTGCATGCAGCAAGTCTTCTGGGGCTATAAGAGCACGCAAAACAGTTTCATGCTGAACCCGGAGGTCGGCAGTGTCAAAGCTGCCCACGCTTATTGTGGTGCCAGGTCCCTTGGCTAAAACATCTTGTTTTGTCTCTGTCAGGTTCGGTCCATCAGCATCAACGTGAGGAAGAACCTTGCTTTCAACACGCTGAGCCAGGAGCTGCTGCTGAAGGAATTCTCTACGATCTCTTGAAGCAGGGACACAGCCGCTGCGCAGGGCTGACCAGAGACGGGCCTGTTTGGGCAGGAACACTGCAGATCTGCAGCCGGTCGCCCCTCGCCTTCCGCCTGCAGAAGGGACTGCATTTCTTCTAGGGGAGAGCCTTGTGGCTGTGTGTTTGATCCCAAAGGCTTGCGTTCCAACAGGACTGGGGCTGAGGAGAGGCGATCAGCATGTTGAGGAGGAGGAAGCAATTCTGTAAGGTGCCATGGGGGTGGGCAGCTGTTCCTGGGACATAGCAATGGGAGATTCCCTCCACAGCCTCAGGGAAGATGCACTGAAAACCTTTGTAGCAGAGCTGGGGAGAGCTCACAACCAAAATAATAAAACCAGTCCAGCTGTGTGAGACAGTTCTGGGTTGAGATCTCTCGCCTGCTCTATGGGTAAGGGCTGTTCTTTTCCATCAGCCCGGATCAGCCTGCCTTCCTGCGATGTAGGTCAAATCCACTGCCGTCCCATTGGGAATGGCTTTGGGGTATAAAAGAGTTTCCCCAAAGAGCAGGCCCTGCTCACTGCTGGCTCCTGATGTCAGAAGATGTCACCTGAACCAAGCCATTGCATTGCTGGAGAAGAAGAAATTTTGCCTCCAAGGCTGTTGGCTTACAGTGTCCAGTCGGAGCCAGTGTGCAGGAATATGGGTCATCAAACAAAGCACTCTGTAAGTGGAGACCAGCTCTGCTCCGGGTCACTGTTGCTTCCAGTAGCCCTGCTCATGTCTGCTGTTTCTAAGGTTGAGGGACATTTTTAGATATCCTACTTTCATGGGGCAGAGGACAGGCTGACTCCCTCCCCCCACTCCCCTTATTGCCCATCAGAGACTGCATTGTGACAATCCTACTCTTCCTCACAGGAACGTCTGCCTTGCCCATGTTTGCAAGTGCCTGGTGACCTTCATGAACTGAGAAGTCCCTGGTTTTTCCCTTGTGTGTAGCACGCAGTTAAAATGCAGCTGGAGAAGTAGTTCCTTCACTTTGTAGCTTGCCCTCCAGTCTTCGCCAAGCAACCTGCAGCAACCGTCTGCTGAGAACTTCCTGAGGAAGAGTTCCGGGATGATGCTCTGGGGCACATGCAGACCTTTCTGCTCCAGAGCCGGTGTTTCAGAGGTACCCAAGTCTGGCGGAGCCTGTTCTGAGGGCTGTGTCAGGCTGCCAACTCAGGAATATGCAGCATAAACACCCTCTCCCTGCTTGTGCATTTTCAGCTCCCAGCGGTGATGTTAGGATTTGTCCTGACTTGGACCGAAGCAGAGAAGTTATTTACATCCCAGGTCCACTGGTTTTTTTCCTCCCTCCCTAGAAAACAGTTTTTTGAAAAAAAAAAAAAAGTGCCTAGTCCCACTCTTAGCCTGATAGGTTAGAGTAGTGCGAGTGATGTGAATGTGATGCTCATTTACTACCATTTTTAGGCAAGGCTTATTCATGCTAACCTGTGTTAATTACGTTAATGTTTCATCTTTACCTACCATGAGCATGGGAATCTGCAAGCTGTGTCCTTGACCGCTGACTGGTCACAGCATTTGATGAAGACCGTATATTTTCCTTGGGAGCGCCAACTTCTCCCAACGGAGTATACTTTGCCTCAGCATGGAATTGTCTGGCTTTTGTTAGCGAAGCCAGACACTTAATTTGCTTTCCTGCCATGCAAGTGTGTGGAAGTGTATACATGGCAGAGGGATGATGCTTGGGGAGAGCAAGCAGGCTCCATAAAATCACTCTGCTTTGAGGACAGGCCAGGACGTGCAGAAAGAGGCAGCTTGTCCAGTGGCAAATGAGTAAAAATGCATCACGTGGCACTGTTGCCTGTACCTGTGGGGAGCTCTCCCTAGACAATCTCCCCTCCGAGGGGGATAGTTTCTGCTAAAGGGGGCTTGAGTGGCTTCCTTGAGGTGCAGCCCAGCACTGGAGCATTGAGTCACCCAGTTGTCCACATGCCTCTTTTTCTTGATCCCGCTTAGGCTGAGACCAAACAGGTAGGTGAGAGAGTTGGGAATGAGTCTGACTGCCTCCGCAACTTCTGGGATTTTGAGCTTTTCCCTCTGGGCTCAGCTATCAAAGGCCTCGTCTCCCCCAGGGTGCTCCCTTGCTGGGATGAACTGAGAAGCCCAGGCTGTGACTGGGAGCAGCTCCCTCATCCAAGGCTGAGCTGGGGAAGGTGGTGACACACACGCTCTTGTCACGCTGACACCAAACCAAGCACTGTAAATGGATGTACATACAAACCTAGAGCTCAATAAATAGCAGAGCCCTGCCTCTCTGGAGTGTGCGGTGTTTGTCCTTCGCAGAGGGGACAGCGGGGTAGTTACGGGGGTGGCCCTGTCACTGTTTGGTGGCAGGCTGGCTGCAGCAGGGCAGTCGCTTGCCGTTGGGCTCTTCCTGCCTGTGCAGAGGGGAGGTTTTGGTGCTGCTCAGTGGTTCCTCCTCTCCTTGCTCCAGACTGCAGGAGTGAGCAGCCCTGTGCCTCTTCCCTGTCCCTGGGGCTGCCAGTGAGGAAAACGTGAGCAAGGCTGAGAGCCCGGGGATGAGAGTGAGGGATGCAGGGATGTGCACGGTATGGTGCTCTCTCTGCTGCTGGTGTCAGCAAACTCCTGCTCACAGGTTCTGCTGCAGATTTGCCTGTTTTGTTAAATACCATACTACAACTTGTGGTTTGAGGCCAGCTTGAACTGAGAAGTCATTTAACTCCAACATTCTGCCTCGGGACGTGGCTGATGGCCCCAAACTTTCCCGTATCTGATGTGAGCAGTTGAGTGTATTTTATTATATCTAATTCATAACCCAGTCTATTATTGGAAGAGCTGTTTTTGAGGCTTGGGGAGTGTGGGGAGAAATCAGATTGCTACCTTTAAATTAGGCAGCTGCTGCAGGGAGACAAATATTTTACAAAATAATGACCAAATTCTGGAGGAGAAAAATTGAGTTTGAGCTCAACTTTGGAGTGAATTATTAAAAATTGATTTGTAAGTGCCACTGTGATTTTTGGGTATCGTCTCTTCTTCCCTAGCTTTTGCAGGTCCCATTTTTCATGCAGACTTGAGAGAGAGGCAGCTCCTGAGGAGCAGAGTCTCCCTTGCCCGGGCTGCGGGTTGTCAGAGGCAGCACCGTGCCTTGGGCACAGGGTCCCTATGGGAGGCTGGTGGGGACAGTCAGCTGCACGTGATGGTTTGGCTGCTTCTTGGGGATGCTGGGAGCAGGTACTACCAGACCCCTGAGTCTTGTGTACAGCGGCCAGAGAGCAGAGGGCACCTTCACTCACCTGCTCTGGTTCACAAACTGCTTCGTTCTCTTTGTCCCCGCACGTGGCATGGGGGCCGTATCTCCGTAGGGTTGAGCTGCCATCCATGTGAGCCTGTCCTGGTACCCCTGGCAGGGCTTTTCTTCCCCTGCCTGAAGAATTGCATGCTCTTCCCCTGCTCTGGGGTCCTGCCAGGCTGTTGCATGGCGGCTGTCGGGAGGAGAAGCCTGCTGGGATGGGGAGAGCTATCTCCTAGACAGCACCTGTGCAGGGGACCAGCCCCAGTGTGCACCATCTGCCTCCCCACACTTCCCTCCTAGGATGGAGCCGGTGTCCTGCCTAGCTGGCAGAGGGAGATGCCGTTACCCCGCCGAGTCACAGCTGCCGTCATGTGTGTCGGGGCTGGTGTGCGGCCAGCAGTCTGCGGTAAGATTTACAGCTGGCTCTTGGCTCTGGCGAGCAGCTCTCCATCTCGGTGTCAGCACCAATGCCTCCTGGATATTTATTCTCATCTCTGTGTTCTTGTTTGGTACTTGTTGGGGTGAGCAAGGGCCGCATCCTGTCTGTGCTGAGCAGGGTTGTGCTGAATGGATGTTTGTCCCTATGCAGGTGATGGATTATTTTTATTTTTATTTTTTGACAGATTGGCTGTTGCAGTAGCATGAAAGGAAAGGGGTTAAAGCCCAGCTTGGGGAGCTGCAGACATCCAAAGGGGCCAGGATAAAGATGGGCTTTTCCCCTGGAACTCGCAGCGGAAACTAATTAATGCCTTTGCTGGCATTTTCAAGGGGGAAGCAGACAGAAAAATAAATGATGAGTGGAAGTCTGGGCCTGGAGGCTGGAGAAAGGGCTGTTGAAGGCCTGTGGGACCTGGCCTTCCCTGGGACTGCTGACAGTCCTTCGTGCTGGTGAGAGCCCTGGTTGTCCCCACAGCAGCACGGTGTGGGTGAGCTCAGGGGGGGCCCCAAGTAGATGGGACAGGCAGCAGCACCCTGGGGGGAGCATTGCTGGGTACTTGCCTCGCTCCTGTTGTCTTTGTCCCCATCCTGGAGTGACGGGACAAGCGTGGGGTCCTGGCCCCTGGGGGTGCAGCCACTGTGGCTCCATGCTGCACTCCCTTCTCCCAGCTCGGCGGCTGCTGGAGATCGGGCCGGGCCATGCTCCGCAGCCTCTGCTCTCCCGTGCTGTCCCTCCAGGGCTAATTGAATCATGTGGCTGGAAATTGAATCCAATTGAATAGATTAAATGAGCCGGGCTTGCCGCTCGCTGCAGCGCAGCTCAGAGCCTTGCCAGGCTGCTGCCAGAGGCTGGGAGCTCCCGGGAGTCCCGTGGGGACACGAAGGGCATAGGGAGGCTGCAGGGAGACGGGCATCTACTGGGCTGGGCTCTTCCCCTTTGACAGATGAACCCTCAGCCATTTCTCGGAGACGTGCAGCCTGGCTGGGTCCCAGGGCCCACAGGTCACTGTGCCACAGGCATGCACAGGTTGGGGTTTGCTCGCTTCCTCTCTGAAGCAATTAGTGACTAATTAGCTGGAGTCCCCCTGCTCAGTTCAAGCAGGGCCCTGGTACAGGGGCGAGGATGCTGTAATGACCTGTGGCTGTGGCAGCCATGGCTGTGCCCTGCTCAGCAGCTCCGAGCCGGTCGCTCTCCCAGCCTACGGCAAGTGATGCTCCAGCAGCACCAGTCTGCCTCACCCCAGCCCCCGTGCCCTGGTTTTGGCCCCTCTGCTGTGGCCGTTGCCGGGACAATGGGATGGGATGGGTGATGGAGAGCAGCGTGCCGAGACCACAGTCACAGCATGGACATCCCCTCCCGCAGAGGCGAGCTTGGGCACGGGGTCCTGCCCTGGCAAAGCAGGAGAACGTGTGTCCACAGCATGGACTTGCTCATGACAGAGATGCACACCCGTTTTCATAGCAGAGCTCAGCTGCTGAAAGGCCCCTGGTGTAGCATCCAGCGTACTGTAAGTGAAGGCTGGAAATAGTATCTGGTTCCTCTTTAAATAAAAGCTGAGCCCACAGGCACTGAGCATGCCAACACTTAGGAGGTGCTCTCTAATGCTGGAAGGGCTTGTGAGACTTGGGGCATCTCCTGAGTCCAGGAATGCTCCAATCCACTCTCTGCCATCTAAAACAAGTGCTTTTCTTCACCCAGAATTCGCATCTGTTATGCAGAAGTGGCAGAGAAATGTCCAGGGTAGGCACAGAGCCTGCCCAGCAGTGGGGCTGTGCTGGGGGGTCCCTCCTGGCTGGAGGCGTGGGCAGAGGCAGGTGACTGGCTTTTGAGGATGCAGAGTGTGATGCGGTGTCCTTTCTCCCTCCTGTACACCCAGATTCTTCCTACCTGCTGGTTTGCATTTGACAAAGGAGGTTCCCTTTCTCCTGCAGTATTTATTCCTGCTTGCACGACTCACCCAGCAGCTTGCAGGCAGCTGTTCCTCCTCTGGATGTGCAAGATTTTCAGCAGCTGAAATTCCCACTCCCCCTCCCACCCCGATTGGAATCTCACAGTGGCTCCCACCTCCCCGTGTGTCTCTGCAGGGTGGGTTAACAGAGATGGGAGCAGTCCTCCCTCGGGTGTGTGCTGGGTGATGCCCTGCTGGGGTACCACCTCCCCAAGACCTGCTGGTCTGCTCGAGCTGCTCCCCCGGTCCTCAGGACCCCAGGCCTGCAGAGACCGAGGGGTTTGTCTAGGTCTCGTGCCACCCACGTTGATTTCCTCTGTGGATGTAGTAAATATTGTGGTTTATTCCTGAGTGAGGCCATTCGCACTGCCTGGAGCTCCCCCAGCCTTTTCCATGGCCACGAGCATCCCTTCTCCGGGCTGGGGGGCTGCGCGGGCTCTGGGAGGGGAAGAGCCCCCAGTGCTGAGCTGCTCGTCTCCATCAAAAGCTGCTGCTTGCTGGCATTTTTGCAAGGGGTGAAGCTGCCTTAAGGAGCTCCTCTTTCTGCCCCCTGCCCCTGGAACTGGCCCCTGGGTGCTGTGTCCCAGCCCGGGAGCTGCCCGGGAGCCCTCTCTGCCGGGAGAGCAGAGCTGTCCCTCACCGCCCGGTGTAAATCTGAGCCCGGCCGCACCGGGCGACCACAGCCAAAATAAGATTAATGGCATCTGCTGAGAGCACGTCCCAAAGACTGCTATTGATGACCGTGGCTTTAAATTACTGTTAACAGTGGATAAAGCACCGTGATTTAGAGCACTTGGCAATTACATCTCTGTTTGAAATTTCCTAAAGATAGGATCAGACTCCCGAGTCCTGCTCTCTGCTTTTCCGATAGAATTAATAAGAATGGAGATATGCAATTAGACAACGCGCAGGCTGGTAGGGCGGATCGATGCCTTGTGGTTACCTAATGAAGTGTTAAATTGTGTCTCTCCCTGTCCCCCTGTAACAGCCGCAGGGGGCTGTTTGCAGGGGGCTTGCAGGGTCCGTGCCTGGGGCAGAGCCCCCCGCACCCCTCCACCCCAGCCCAGTGGGCTGCGGACCCCCGCGCTCCTGCTTCCTTCGCAGGCTCCCATCCGTTCTGTGGGTGGGAACAGTTTGGGATCATCTTGGGCTTTGTGTCCAGCCTGGAGTTTTCAGCAGGGCTCGTGGGGACACATTCAGCAGCAGCAGCTCAGAGCTGGAGGCGGGGGGGGATGATGTCCCAGCAGGGAGCTGGAGGCATGGATGAGCCAAAGGGATCAGCCCCCATAATGCATCGTGGGTGTCCTGGAGAGGAACAGGGATGGTTGTGGGTGGGCTCAGCTCCATCCTGCCTGGGTCTGGACATGGCTGGTGGCAGCCTGGCACAGTTCTGCCGGCGGCGGGGCTCTGCATCCCACGCTCCGGCCAACACCGGAGCATCCCCAAACTTGTCCCCTTCCCCAGTTACTCCTGTGGAGGTTGCGCTGGCCACACGCTGACCTGGGGACAGAGAAGTGCCCTGGGCAGCGTGGCCCCGCACACACCTCCCGGCCCCTCTCGCCCCGGCTCAGAGCTGTTCCTGGCTGTGGCTCCGCTGCCCAGGCAGCAGCGTGAATCCCGTGCAGATGTCCTTTATCGAAGTGCTCCCGCTGCTGACAGGGTGACGGATGGGCCACTTAGGGAACGTGTCTCACGCCTGGACTGATGTGAACGGGTTGATTTCCATCACGGCGAGGGAGGATGGGTGGCGCCGGGGACACCCTGCCTCCGAGAGACACGCAGCCCCAGGGTGCAGCACCCCTCGCACCCCCAGCTCACCTTTCTCCTTGTGTCTCCTGCTTGTCCCCCTGTTCTCCATCCCTGTCCCACCCCACTGCTGGCTGTGCCAAGCCCTGGGGCTGGTTTACATGGCCCTGTTTCCGCTGTGGCCTGCTGCTCTCCCAGAGATGGGCTTGGGGACCTGGATGCTTCCACAGGACCCCTGCCCACCCCAGCAGGACAGGTCTGGCCACCTACCTGTCCTCGGTGCTTTCCTGGCCCTGGAAATTGGGGTATGGGCTTCATGGTGAGCTCTGCCACATTTGCTGTGGAGCCTGTGCCACTTCTTGGCCAGCTGTGGCACGGCTGTCCCTCCCAGTTACCCCTTACAACTGGGGTCTGGGCTCACAGGAGCCACCAGAGCTCTTCCCATCCTCTGGAAACAGTTAATCCAGTGCTGTCTGCAGCAGCGCAGACCACCAAGTCCTGCCAGCGGATGGCTCCTGCCCACCCCGGACTTACTGATTGCTTTTGTGGTGGAAGTGGCCAGCTGCAGCGGGGCTCCGTGGGGCACGAGAGCGTTGATTAAAGCCTCGGATGCTGCTTAGGTGATTTTCCCCAGCCTGGACTTTCAGCATCTGCCGCTCATCCCGGTGAGACGTGCCGCAAAGGATGCTCTCTGCACTCCGCTGTGACTTTGCCGCCGTGCCCGTCCCTGGCCAGACGTGATTCCTGAGGCATCTCTGCGCCCGGTGCTGCCGCATCGGGGCCCTTGCCGGGCTGCGGGGGGGCGGGCAGGGACCAGACCTGTTCCTGCAGCAGAAAGGCGGCGGCAGCAGCCGGCAGCGGGCTGCTCCCACCCTGGCATCCTGCATCCCCCTGCTTCCTGGTGCCCAGAGGAACATTTAGGGGGAGGACGTTGCATTTTTCCCAAGCAGAGAAAGGCTCAAAGGCTGTGAGTCCTGGCAGGATGCCCAGCCCTCATGTCTCCTAAGGAAAGGAGCTGTGACCAGCCAGCAGGCGAGCCGTGTCCCCTGTTTCCTACGCGGAGAGGAGGGTGGGCTGTGTCAGCCTGGCTCTGGGGCTGCCCCACCCTACCCCGTGGTACCCACCAACCCACCCAGCTTTCCCCCGTCTCCCCAGCCTGGCAAAGCATCTCTCGTTTGCCTGCAGGAACAGGAGCACTCGGCTGGGATAAAAATAGCCATGTTTGCCTCCCAATGGACTGGGGATGGCAGAAGGTGAAAACTTCCCCCGTGCAGCTCTGCTGGGCCTGCCACATCCCTGCCAGCAGGACGGACCCGCAGGATGCTGGAGATGGGGCGGGTGAGCCTGGGCACCACTCACACAGCCCTGCCGAGCGAGGCTGCCTCCCTGGGACGCTGCTGGTCCTTGGGGGCTGCCAAGATGTGGCTGAGGATGTGATGGCGATGATGGAGGAAGGACGATAGGAAGGACGAGGAGCAGTAGGATGGACAATCCCAGCGGCACAGGGGTTCCCCAGGCTGGATGGGCTCTGGCTAAGCAGAGGGGGCACCGCCAGGGCTGTCCCGGGAGTTTCTCTCCAGCCAGGCTGCATGCACAGGCTCTGCAGCAGCGGCCGGGCCACGGGGAGGGCCAGGGGAATGTGTTTAGTTCTCTGAGCATTTCTCCACTGCGTTTTCCTCGCTAAATGGCTCTTATTTTTAGATCCAGGCAGTTGCTAAGCATCGCTGCCTTGCTAAGGCGGCTTCTTTCATGGCTTGACACCAAAGCACGCTGACAACACGCTGCCGCGTGAGCGCAGCCCTCCCTCCTCGCTGCTCTGGATTCCCTTTCTGCCCTGCGGCTCCCGTGGGCTGGGACTGGGACTGGGACTGGGACGGAGTGCTTTGCCTCCCCCCTGGCTCCTGATCTCCTCTCTCTGCATAGATCAGAGGGTGAAAGGAGGAGAGGTGGGAAACTCTGGGAGCCGGGCAGCTCCCGACATGCGCCCAGGACCCCGGCACGGTGCAAACAGGCAGCACATGGGCAGCAGCATGACAAAAGCCCTTGGCTTTGCTTGTGGCAGGGACTCTCCCGCACAGTTCTCATCCCTGGGGTTGGCATCGTGTGCAGATGGCAGCAAATCACTGGGAGCCCCAGCGGGACCTCCAGCCCCCAGCGCCAGATATACCGGTGGGGCTGTGAGCCCCTCTCTTGGCAGCACGGTGCCCCTGGAAGGCCCCCCACAATCTGTCCTGCTGCTTCACCCCTTCCCCGGGGCTGTGGGAGATGGGGGAAAATCCTGCTAAAGGCTGCAACCCTGTGCGGGGACCCCCTGCTCAGGGT
>VZSF01008280.1:0-78386 GCA_013398295.1 Chionis minor | reverse complement strand
CGGCGGGGAACGGGGCGGCTGCGCGGTCCTGCCTGCCGTACCGAGCCGTACCGAGCCCCGCTCCCCGGCACCGCCGGCCCCTTCCTGCTGCCGCGGTGAGCGGTACCGCGGGCGGCGGGGCGGGGGGAGGGGGCGGGCGCGGGCCCCCCCTGCCCGGCGGCGGAGCCCGTTCGCCCCGTCGCGGTTCCCCCCCGCCGCTCGACGGGGCGGGAAGATGCGGAGCAAGGGCAGGAAGGAGAGTCTGTCCGACTCCCGCGACCTGGACGGCTCCTACGACCAGCTGACGGGTGAGTGCCGCCCGCGGGGAAGGTGCAGCAGCCGCGGGGGGGCGGGGGGACGGACAGCGGGAACCCCCGGCCCGGCCCCGAGCATCCCGGCCCGCCCGCTTCCAGACCCGGCTGAGCCCCGCTGGCCCCCTGCCCGCCCCGCTTCGCCGCACGCCTCGCTCGGGAAGGGATGGGTGGCCGCGACCCCGGCGCTGGAGCAGGGGGACAGTCCCGGGCCTGGGGGGAGGATGCTCCGGGAGGGGGGTTAGAGTCGGTCCCAGCTGGGTGGAGGTTGTCCCGAGGAAGGTTTGCAGGGAAGAGGCCCCCGCTGGAGGGGTGGGATGCTTGAGTCGCTTTTGGCCACCCCCAAAGCTCACCTTCCTTCACCAAACCCCCTCGGGACATCAGGGTTTGGCGCCGGCCTCTCTCTGCCGTGCCTCGGACCCCCCGCTGCTCCCTGGAGTGGCATGGCAGCACCCCAGCAGCAGGTTCCCCTGGGAACGGAGAGGCTCACCCCGCTCAGCAAACCCCAGCAGCACCACAGAGCCTGGTGTCTTCTCCACCTGTCACCCGATGTCCCCCAGAGCATCTCCAGAGATGTTCTGCCCCTGACACAGGGTGGCCGTGGGACAGGGAGGTCAAATATGACCCAGCTGTGACCCTATTGCATCCCACTCCATCCTTTGCCCCAGCGAGGAATGGCCTGGCTTCCCACATCCCACTGCAACATCCCTTCATCCATCCATCGCCCCTCATGCCCCACTGTCTGGTGGCAAAGCAGCTGGGCAGGGGCAGGAGACACCCCTCCTTCCCCGCATGCTCTCCACAGATCAGGACAAATCCTGTCCCCTTTCAGGGCCTCCGTCACAGGAGCTGTGAAATGGGGCAGCGGTTCCCACCTGCCTCCCGGGACCCATGACGGAGCCAAACCTGTCCGTAGCCGGTGGTGTTGGGTGCCCTCGTGCCGCAGGCACTGGGGTGTGTGCACAGGAGGCTCCCACGAGTCCTGGTGATGCTTTTCCTGCCACGGTCTGGAGCGGGTTTCAGGGTTTACTCTGGAGTTTTGAAGAGGTGGTGGTAGCAGGGCAGGACCCCTGCTCTGCTTTCCTGAGCAGCCCCACACGTGGGAAACGCTGCTTGCTGCCTGCCCAAACGTGCTGCAGGGAAGATATTTTTGAGCTGTGTAGGAACTTGGAACCCACACACAACTTTTGGTTTCTCCGGTAACTTTAAAATGCCCATATGGATTTAAATCAAACCGAGGTTAAAAATAAATTCCAGTCTCTCCGAGGCTGAGACCTTTTACGCCTGGGCTTAGCCCTGCACCAGCCGTGCAGCAGGCACCTGGGCAGAGGGGAGCCGTGCCGCTGTGCCAGCCCTTGCCTGCGGGGATGGGGCTGCTGGGAAGCCTCTAGGGAATAAGGCTGGAAATATCTGCCCCATTTCCCAGCGTGGGAAACAGAGGCTCTGGGAGGGCACATCACTCATTTTGCATCGCTGTCAGGTCGCTGACCTGCCAGGGCAGAGCCGGTGGTAATGCCAGGTGCCCAGGGAGAGACCTGGTCCCGGTGGCACCCATTTACCCCACGTTGGCTGAATGGGGCAAAGGCATCCCTCCCCGCGAAGGGAAAGTTGTTTTTCTCCCAGAAAGAGTGTGGAAGTGATGCAGTCAGGAGGAGAGGGGATGCAGACTGAGATCTGGGGAGGGTTTAGTAGCTTGAGCCCCTGCCTGCTAACCTGGCCTAGGCTCTGCTAGCTCCCCAGGGATGTGGTGAGGAGCCGGGACCCCCGCGGGGGCGTAGCAAAGCCCTCGAGTGGAGCTAGCAGTTCCAGCTTGGGCTTAGCCTCTCCCTGCAGATGGGAGGGTCCCTGCCGGCATCTGCTCTTTGGTAGCTCAGTCCTGCCTGGGGACAAGCATGGGCAGTTTGGGGTGTTTCTGCAGCCTTGGGGACCCCCATCCATCAGGGTCTATCAGCATCTGGGGGACATCTGCCATGTAGCAAGAGCTGTTAACTGAGAGATGATTTGATGTCAGGTGATGTGACAGCCCCATGGCAGCTCCGGGGACTGCTGGTGTGCACGGGGACAGCAGCTGGCCCTGCTGCCTCCTCATCACTCCCCAAAAACAGGGGTAGGGGTGATGAGGCCCCCCATCTATGCATGCCCAGAGAACAGATAGCGATACCCGCTTCCAGAAGAAGAAGGGCTAAGGGGAAGCAGGACCCCCAGCCATGCGCAGGGTAGAGACACCACCACCCCCCCTTCCCCAGTAACACATTCATTTTTAAATTTAAAGAGCGCCTGAAAATGGGGGTGTGGTGCCAGCCCCCCATGGCATCTCCAGGGGTGCCCGGCCACCCTGGTCCCTGGCCGGAGCAGCTGTGGGCTGTGCAGGCATGCGGCACGTGGATGTGTGTGTGAGAGGCGAGAGCGCCCAAGTGAATGAAAGCTGCCTGCGTGTGAGCGGCGGCAAGAGCAGGCACTGGCTCTCCGTGCCGGGGAACCCTGGCTGTGCCCAGCCCCGGCGTGGTAGCGTGGGGAGAGGGCAGGTGTGGAACATGCCCAGCTGCTGAGCCTGGGCCTGAGCGCCCACCTGGGTGTTAAGGAGAGAAATGTTTAGTTTACGCCACTAGGAAATTAAACCGGTCCATTTCTGGGGTATTTAGATGACGCTAGCGAGAAATAAAAGCCATCCATAAATTACGTTATTCCTCCAGCCCTCTAATGGCATGAGTGATTAGTGTGCAAGCAGAGCCCGGAGCCAGTGTCTCAGGACTGCTCTGGACATGGCCCTCGGTGCGGGAGAAACGGGAGCCCGGTGTCGCTTTGCCCTGAGGAGTGCAGGTACTGAGTTCCTGGCCCCAAATCCCGTCAGCGTGAGAGGCGGGGAGGGGGGGTCAGAGGCAGCTTTCCCTCCCGCCCGCTGCTCCACAGGGGTGTGCGGGCAACTGGGCTGTCCCAGCCCCAGTTGGGGAGCAGGGGCGGGTGGCCCGGGACCCCATCTCACCCCATGGGACAAGCCTGTCCCAGCCGTGCTGTGTCCTGTGAGCAGGACAGCACGTGCCAGCGCGGGGTCAACACCCAGGCTGTTTGGGGTGGGTCAAACCCCCTAGCCGCGTTTTGGAAGGGTGAAAGGTTCACCTGCGGGGCTGTTGGTCCCTCAAAAGGGGTTAGGAGGCCCGCTTTTCACCCCTGCTTTCTCAGCCCTGCTTTCTCCCTCCTGCAGTGATGTTGGGGGGTCTTGAGCAACCGCTTTGCCCCACCCCAAAGGCAGCTGCAGCATTTGCAGTGGGTGAACAATTGCTATAGAGACCATCTGCAGAGCTTTGGGATCCTCCTGCCTCCCAAGGCACGGCTGCTGGATGGGAACTCCCTAACTCTTAGCACTTTGAGCAGCCCACCCAGTGAGGTGAAAACCGCAGGTACCAGTGTAGCAGCAGCACAGCATCTGGCTGAGCCCTCCTCCCTACCTGGAGGCACAAATCTCTCCCGGTGGCAGTGAGAAAGGAGTGATGGGGCTGAGCGGTCCCCCACAAACACACAGAGAGGACGACGGGTCAGTGGGGTTGGCAGGAGGACAGCAGGAGCCGGGCTCCGGTCCCTGCCACAGGGCAAAGCTGAAGTGCACCGTGCCCCCGCGGTGCGTCTGCTGCAGGCGGGTACCAGGTGATGGGCAGATCTAGGGCTGCGCCGGGGGCTTGTTCTGCTGCCGGCAAACCCGGTGGCTCCATTGTGGCTGCTCGCAGCCTGTGATCAGCCAGGCAGGAGGAAAATCTCTCCGAGCTTGCCGTAGCGTAGGACTTCCACCTGCAAGGGGGATAATTTATTTCCCAGGGTGTGGAGGGGGTGTCAGTGCCAGCCTGTCCCAAATAATAGTGTGTGTAGGGGGAAGCGCTGGGATCTGCAGCTGGTGGATGGAGTGATGGGGCCAATGGGGTGGGAGCGAGGGCAGGAGGCAGGCAGGGGCCGGATGGGTGCCCAGTTGTGAGTGTGTGTAGCAGGTTGTGTGCTGTGGCTGCGGCTGCCTGCTAGGGTGGATCCCGGGGAGGGGGACCGAGATGGGGACTGTGCCGAGACCATGGCAGCGCCATGAAAAAAGCCCGGAAAAGAGCCCCTTCTCTTGCCCAGATGCTTCCTCGAGCAGGACGGGAACACCCCTGGGTGCATGGTCCTGCCCATGCGGGGCTGGCAGTGCTGGCTGCCTGCATCCCTGTGGCCAGCAGCACAGGTCGGTTGTTCCCTTCTAGAAGCAGCACCCAGGAGGGGTGACACACAGCCAAGTCCTTCCCCTGGGGGGTCCAGCCCACGGGAACCAAGTGTGCTGCCCGTCCCCCTGCTCCCCTGCTAACCTGCCTCCTCTGCACTGCCGCTGCCACCCCACATGTCCCCAACTCCGCTTGCCGCTTCTGCTCCCGCTGCCCGCAGCCCGGCGGTGAGGCTGGGCTGGAAGCTGGACTGACCCTCAAGCCAGGTCCCCAAGCTCCCCAGGAGGCCCCCAGTCAGGGTGGGGTATGGTGGGGAGAGGGCTCCCACTTGTGCGCTGGGGTGGGGGGCTCCCGTGGGTTCCCCTCTGTGCCAAAGCGCCCTGCCCTCGATGGATGCTGCACCTTCCTGGGGTGATGGGAGCCTTGCCTGACTCTGCCTCATCTCTGTCTGCTGTCTCCCTCTCTCTGGCATCTGTACCTCTCTGCCTCTTCCCTCTTTGCTGTCCTGGCTTGTCTGCAGCCCTTTGACGCCGATGAATCCCATCTCACAGGGTGTTGTGGCCTCTCCTGAGCAGGGGCTGAGATCTTGCCAGCGGGGAGGTGGGATGCTGCTCTGAGCCCACGCTGGGGCAGAGCCCATTGCGGGGCAGGGGGCACCAGGATGATGCTACTGGGTACTGCTGCCCACGGGCAGGTTGGGTTTTGCAGGTGGAGAAGCCAGAGCTGAGGTTTTGGCAGCTGCCGCTGCATCCCCGCAGGCAGAGGCAGGTTGGAGCTCGCAGGGAATTGGTGGCACAGGATTAACTGACAGGAAGTTCGTGGGTTTGGTCGGGGCGGTTAAAGGGCTGATTTCTGCAGATGCTGATGCATAATTCATGGGCTGTCGCAACTTCGGCCAAGGTGTACGGCTCCTGCTGCACAGGGCTGGCGATGCACGGACGGGGAGGGGTTTGCTCTTTCGCCATCCATGGAGAGGAGTTTTTCCCCGTGTCTGGCTGTGTTGCAGCCAAAAATCTTGTCCGTACTCAGTGGTGCTGCTTTCCTGCTGTGTGCTGTGCTGGGACCAGCTGGCCCCAAAGTCTTGGGAGATGGGACGGAAGGAGGTTTGGGCGGAGGTTGGGGGAGAGTTGAACAGAGCTGGTCCCTGGAGCAGGATCTTCTTTTCCCTGGGCTGTATTGGGTCAATATGTCCTGGCTGGAGCTGAGACTCACACCCTTCCTTGACCTGCAGCCGGGGCATCAGAGGGTCGCACCAGCCCCGAAGGACTGGAAAGACCCTGTTAGTGGAGCTGCCCTCCCCCTCCCTTGCTGGCTCTGTTCATTAGCGGTGTTTTCATTAGGAGAAGTGGTTTGGTTTTGTTTAAGCCAAATTGCTGTGCTTGGGAGATGATAAATCCATCTGCTGGCAAATCGCTCTCCTGCCACGGGGATGGATCCCAGCCCTGGGCTTTAATCGTGCTACAGATGAATGACCCTCTAGTGAAATGAATCTCCCTGCCATGCCCTGCCGGGGGGGCTGAGCCGGGCAGGCTGCCTCCCTGACGACACAGGGAGGGTCTCTGGCTTGGGATGGGGGGGTCAAAATCCTCTGCTAAATGTTTGTAGAGCCCTGGGGGTGGTTATTGCCGAGCAAGTGAACTTCTGGGGCTGGTTCAAGCGGCTTCCCTGGGAGTAAAGGGGAAGAGGAGCCCTTTTCCATGGGGCAGGGGCTGTGGCTGGGTGCGGGGGTCCTGTTCAACCCCTGTTCAGGGTGTTCTGCTGGCAGCCAAGGCTGGGTGGGTGCCATGCCATGGGGATGAGGGGCAGGATGGTGCATGGGACAAGGTTTGGGATGGGATGGAGGGGGTGGAGTGTCCCCGCTCTCAGCGATACCCTACAGAGCGGCTTTGTAAAGGGGATGTGGCAGCAGGACTGTGTGGGACAGGAGGCCCTTTTCGGGGTCCTCCCACCCCTGACCTGCTGTGGCTCTGGCTGCTTCTGGCTTTTAAGTAAATTTGCCTTCTGCTTCAAATGAATATCACAGAATCACAGAATCACCAGGATTGGAAGGGACCTCTGGAGATCATCTGGTCCAACCCCCCTGCCAGAGCAGGTCCACCTACAGCAGGTTGCACAGGGTGGCATCCAGGTGGGTTTGGAATGTCTCCAGAGTTGGAGACTCCACCTGGGCAGCCTGTGCCAGTGCTCTGCCACCCTCAAAGTAAAGAAGTACCTCCTCATGTTGAGATGGAACTTCCTATGTTCAAGTTTGTGCCTGATTCCTCTTGTCCTATCACTGGGCACCACTGAAAAAAGACTGGTCCCATCCTCCCGGCACCCTCCCTTTAAGTATTTGTAAGCATTGATGAGATCCCCCCTCAGTCTTCTCTTCTCCAGACTAAAAAGACCCAAATCCCTCAGCCTTTCCTTGTAAGAAAGATGTTCCAGTCCCCTAGTCATCTTTGTAGCCCTTTGCTGTACCTTTGCTGTAAAATGGGTGGGTGCAGGTCCCTGGGGAGTGGCGTAATTATCTGGTTTGGAAATGGAGCCCTGCGGGAGGGGAGCTGGGAGCAGGATGGCTGCCGTGTTGCTGCTGGGGACGGGGTGAGAGGGGGACTCTCACCTTTGCTGCTTCTGAATTTGGATCTTCTCAAGCATCTCCTCTCTGGTCAGGCCAGGGCGAGTCACCTCTGAACGCAGGTGAGTGGGGATGTCGTATACACGCACGTGTGTGCCCATGCTCTCACAGCATTGTGCCTCCCCTGCCTGGGGCTGACAGCAGCCCCCAGGGCTCAGCTCCATCTGGCTCTAGGTGACTCCAGCCCCATTTTGGCAGGAGCCACCCAACTTTTGAACCTGTCAGGCCGGGATCCCTCTTACTCAGTCAGCTGGCACCCTCCCGACCCTGGGACAGTGTGGGCATCACTGCTAGGGGCTCTGCGGTGCGGCAAGAGGGTTGGTGTTCCACCCACGCTGCTCCTACTCACCCCAGCTGGGGACATCGGAGACCTGGGGATGTCATGGTCCAGGGGACATGCAAAAAGGTGTCCCAGCTCTGAGCGTGGCTGCTGCGGTGCACATCTGATTCCTGTGCCAGCTCCATCCGCAGCGAGTGTGCAGTGGGCTGTGTCCTGTGCGAGGCGAGGGCACTGCGCACCCCTGCACGCAGGCGAGCCAGATCCATGCTCTGCTTAGAGAGCCCTGGCCTGTACCTGGGACCAGCTGGTGGCTTTGTCCTGGGTGGGAGAGGGTGGTGTGGGGTCTGGCTGACCCATGGAGAGGTCCCACAAGGACAGTGCTGCGGCAGCAGTGGTGCCCGGGGGCAGGCAGGGGATGCTCAGAGCCCTGAGGGTCTGTGCCAGGCTGGCAGCAGAGATGGATGGCTTTGCCTGCAGTCCCTCTCCCAGGAGCCGGTCAGAGACAGTGATGGAGTGGCTGACTCTGCAGGTGGGCTGGTGGTATGAATCCACTGCCACGGCGCTGCCATGTGGAGACAGAGGGATTGACTGGGCAGGACGGGACCCCCCTGGGCTGCCCTGCTGTGCCCATGAGCCACCTCCTGTGGCAGTGACGCTCCTGCTGGGAAGGGCCTTGACAGCCTGAAGCAGAGGGAGGTTTCTTGGCAAGATCTTGCCATGAGAGACTGGCAGGACCCTGTCACTGAGCCTTGGTGGGGCAGAAATGGGGACCCTGCTCCTGGCTCCAGGCACTGACCGCAGCAGCAGGGCTGGGATGCACCGGCTCCCTCATCTGCCCTCTTACCATCACCAAAGCCATGCATTTGGACAACAAAAAAGCACTTTTTTAGGGATGGAGCATTGCTGACAGTCTGACCAGCATCTGAGTGACAGGCAAGGGGGCTTCCAGGGTTGTCCCTTTGCCTGGCTGGGGAAAGTGCAGCCCTGTGGGATGCAGGGAGGCACCGGCAAACTCCTGCATCCTTGGGTCGCCCTCAAACCCAGCAGGAGCTGGGGAAGAGCCGGCTGGCTGCTCTCACCCAGTTACTGCGGCCCATCCAGCCGCGGCAGAGTGAAATGAGAGCCGGCCTGCTCGCTAACGAGATTAGACAGGCGAGCCACTGCTCCTGGCCCGTTTGGTTAATCACTTCTTCCTAGATTGAATTTTTTAAAATTGCGTTGCTTACAGAGAGCCCCTGAATGGGTTTAAAGGCAATAATCCACCCAGCCCTTCATCACTGCAAGGGTCCCCCTGGGGCTACTTGGTAGTGGGTTGTCAAAGTCCCCAGTGTGTCTCTGTGTGTCTCCGGTGTCCCCAGGAGGTCGCTGGCTGGGCTGGCTGGCCCTTGACAGCTCTTTATTTACTCCAGGAGGAAATATTGATGAATTTTTAATGGTGTGATTTAGCAAAGCCTTCTGGAGGTGAGGGAGAAGGGAGAGGGTCAGGCACTGGTTTCCATGTTGTAGCCTGTGTGACGGGTCCGTTTTGCCCCCCACTCCTGCCCCAAGGGCTGTGGCGGGCAGCTGCCCACCCTGCCCATCCTGCTGTGGTCCTGGGGGCACGCTGGAGTCGGGGTGCTCTGGCAGTAGGGCACAGCACCCCAGCTCTGGTTGCACCTGCGTGGGGTATTGGCTCCCTTTGTGAGCCTGGAGCAGGGAGGGACGGCCGCTGGCACTGGCTTTTGGGGTCACAGCACAGGTTGGTGAGCAGGTGCAGGGCTTGGGCAGTGTAGCCAGGGATGCTGTAATATGCTGTTGTTCGGGATGATCCCGGTGTCCCTTGGGGATATCTATGCCCTCTCCTGCGCGGTGGGATCTGCCCTTAAGTACCTCTTTTCCCCCCTCCCCAACTCTCCTTCCAGAAGTCACATCTTCCAAGCCCAGCTCCTGCCCTGTGCCACTTACGCTGACCTGAACAAATTTCCCCTGGCGCCCGCCCTCCCCGCTCGCCTCCCCTCCGCCGTGCAAAGTGAGTCACTCCCAGGCACCGGGAATCATTCATGTCATTTCCCCCTTTGCCGCAAAGTCATTAATGCGAGTGGAATAATTTGTTGCGTAACGGAGAGGATCTGTGGGAGCGCTGCTCTGGCGGGTGATGCCTGGCCCTGGCTCCCTGCTGCCCCAGGAAAGGGCAGCTTGGTGGGATCACCAGCTGGGAGCATCCCAGGTCTTGCTGGGGTTGTGCTCCCACAGCTGCACTGTGCTGGCAGTGATGGTGTCAACTCCCTGAGACGTTTTCCTGAAACTGCTGAGTCCCACCTGGACCCTGGCTGGGTGGACTGGACATGTTTGTTGTGGCCTTGGTGTCTGCTCACCCTCACACAACTCCTCCAAAAGGGGCTCATCCCAAGTGCTCCACGGTGACAAGGGCAAGAAGCGTCCCCTGCATTGATCAGGGTGTGTTTTGTGGCACCCTGTGTCCCCACCTCATCCCTGCCATGTGCTGCTCGAGCTCCTCTGAGCTTCCCCAAGCCATGGGGTTGCAAGCGCTTCCCACCAGCAGCCAAATCCCTCCCAGCTTCTTGCTTCAGAGCTCAGGACCCCGAGGCGCGCTGGTGGGGGGGTGCAGGCTGTGGGGGACCCTGCGCTGGGGTGGCTCAGGGCTCTGCAGCCCCGAGGGGCAGCTCTGCAGCGAGGTCCCGGCTGGCTGTTGCTGCTGGCGTTGGCAAATCCATGCATGGGGTGCAAACCCAAGGGCGGCCGGGGCTCCCTCCTGGGCACCTCACAGCCTCCCACGCAGGGGGCTGGCTGGAGACGGGACTCGCAGTCCTTGCCCACCCCAGCCCAGGACTGCGGGTGCTGGGAGCCCTTGCTCGAGTGATGCTCGCTGCAGCTGTGGCAGATCAGGGCTCTTTCCCTGCACGGTGAGGTGGGAGAAGGGCAGGGAAGAGTGCTTTAGTCCTTAAAAGGCGTCCCGGAGGCTGCCCCCCTGCCCAGGGTTGATTTCCTTCTATCCCACGCTCGGTCAGGCATTAATTTAAAGATGCTGCAATGGGAGAGGGGGAGCCTAAGAGGATTGGGCTGAGAGCAGGAGGATTTAGCGAAGGGAAGGGACGTGCCTGGGGCTGGGGGCTGCACAGGGGACAGCAGCATCCCACAGCACAGGAAGGAGGAGGTGGCCGTGCACCCTTCAGGAGGACCAAGTCACTCCGATGTGTCCCAGCTGTGGCTGCAGTGGTGCCCTGTGGCTCCCACCAGCACCTGGAAGCGGACACAGGGGTGAAGCTCTCCCTGTCCCTGGGGAGAGCACTGCTGCTGGGCAGGGAAGGGGCCGGTGCTTGCTCACAGCACGGCTGTGCCCCATGTCCCACTCCTGCCCCTTGCTGTGTGTGGAAACAGGGCAGAACTTTCAAACCCAAGTCTGGAGGAACCCAGTGGAGGGGCATCATGCCCGGCTCCATGGGGGGGCAGGCAGAGCCCCTCTGGGGTGCCACATCCCAGTGGGGACTTTGTCCTCTTGCTCCAGCTGGGCAGTGATTCCCCTTGGTGCAGGGGGCTGCCGCAGAGCAGTGCGGGGAGGGAGGAGATGATGTTTAATATTTCAAAGCGACTTGTTGAAAACATGCTGCTCCCTGGGGCTGGTCCAGATCCAGAATCCTTGGGAAGGGGCTGGGATTGGGGCCACTCCAACCTGATGGGAGCTGGATGGGGAGGCTCTTGGGACCACATCCATTGGGGCAAAGTGACCTTTCCCCATCTGTTGGCTGCAGACCTGAGGGTCCAACCTCTGCCCTGGGCCACAGCTCTGGGGCAGGGACATGGGTCCCAAGGAGCCGCAGTGGCTCCCCAGCCCCACACCACCCCATGTTTCCCTCGGCTCTGTTTGTTTTCTCAGCCCGCCCTGCTGTAATTACAACCCGCTGTCACTCTCCAGATAATACGTCTTTCCTTTTATCACTGCTTAATTAAATAACTGTGGGGAAGTGAGGGGCTGGTAACCCCTTGTTTGCCAGCGTGAACACCCCAGTGGTGCTGGGGAGGTCTCTCAGGGCTGGCAGAGGAGCTGGATGGGGAGGGCTGTTCGCTGGCTCGGGGGGCACGGTTGAATGTGGGGTACCTCCCTGCCCCAGAGAGGGACGAAGTGCTGATTTTGTTGTTCATGGGCACAGCATTTCTGGCACAGACGTTTTCAGGCCATCCCTAAGAAGGTGCCCTGGACAACCACTGTGGCCCTGTCTGTACTTCTCCCCTCAACTCGGAGCTGTGCCCACTGCCAGGCCAGTAGGAGTGTGCAGGCAGGGTGCCTGCTGCCAGGCCAGCCACCTCTGCCCACAATTAGTTGGTGCTAATGAGCTGCTGCTGGGTCAGTGGGCTCCGACTGAATATCTGCCAGGCGCTCCCCTGGAGGGGCTGGACGTGTGGGTCCCGCTCCCTGCTTGGCAGAGCATCCTTGGTTGCGCTGTTGGTCCTCAGCATGGACATGGCTCTCTATTCTCTCTCCATCCCTTCCCTTATCCCTCCACTGTCTCTCTGCCTTTGTGCCTTCCCCAGGAGGCTGGCCCCAGTTTGGGTACTGGCAGTGGTGCACTTCCAGGTCCTCCCCCCATCTCTTGCTCCCCTGGGTGTCCCTTTCTCCCCATCCCAGCCACCCCGCAAGGTGCTGTAGCACTGGGAATGGTGTCTGTTACGGCGTCCTTGGGAGCAGGATGTGGCCCTGTTTAAAAACACATAGGCAGAGGCAATGGGAGCGCTCCCCAGAGCACTGCCTGTCCTGCTGTGATGGATTGGGGAAAGGTCTGATCTGACGGGATTTCCATCTACCCGAGACAAAGCGCTGCACAGAGCTGCGGCAGGGCGGCCGAGCCCGGGCAGGGATTGATGAACGTCCCCAAACTGTTGCCAGGCCCCGAGGTTTGTGTTTGCCTGCAGCGAGGAACCGGGTCTCTCTGCAGATGCGATGCCCTCCCTCGCAGTGCCGCGTCCCCATGCACCGAGTACCCGCCGCTGGTTGTGCGAGTGGCATCTTGGTGTTGGTCTCGTGGAGTTTGGGGGCAGTGCTTTGCATTGGTGATGAGGTGTAGAACGCGTGTGGCTGGGATAGACTGGAAAATGTCCCCCATTTGGGGACTGGCCTCCCAGAGCTGTGGGCAGTCCTGGGTGTCACAGCCCTGTCTTGGAAATGATCATTCTGGGGATGGAGAAGTTTTGGGGGCACTCTGGGGCTTCATGGCAGGATGGTGTGGGGAGAGGAGCTCCGTGCCCACGTAGGGGTTGCGTGCAGGCAGGGGACCGTGGGATGACCGGCAGGCTCAGCGTGCCTCTCATCCCGGTGCACTGCTTTTCCTGCCGCCTGCCCTGGATTTGCACCTCAGGAGTGGCTTTGCACAGATCAAAGCCTGGGGGCATCTCTCATCTCAGCTCACCTGGGTCCCGCCTGCCCCCCAGCCCAGAGCGCAGGGGGGATTTGGAGGTAATCCTTGCAGGCTGGATGCTGCTGGCTAATTATAGCCAAGCCTCTTGCTTTGTGGGAACCACGGTGAATTGTCCCTCGAGCCCAGGCAGCGACGGTACAAATCTGCTGCTAATTAGACTTGAAAGTCCTCCGTGAGCTCAGGCGCAGGATGGATATTTGATTATTAACATATTTATTTCTGAGCCTCTCAGCAGGTCTTGTACTGGGAGGCTGTACTCTCCCCCCGAGTAATTGCCACACACATTTATTCCTATCAGGAGTGCTTGGGGGCTCCAGGGGAGGAGGGGCTTTGTTCATCTCTGTGTGCTCACTTTTGGGGGTGTTTCACCAAGGTGTGTGGAAAAGACATCTTGATGATGCCAGGGAGGTCCTGGGTGGGAGCACGGCCCCCAGGCTCTGCTTTGTGGCTCCCACCAGCTCCTCTGCCAGGTGGGATGCTACTGACCATCATGCCCAGGTAGGGAACCCAGGGATGTCTTTTCCCACTTGCTCCTGGGCCTGTTGGCTCCAGCCACCGGGTAGGCGGTGGGGAGGTTTAAGGATGACCCAGTGGTGCAGAGCTGGTGCTGAGCACCGCAGCCCAACACAAAGCTGCCTGCCACGGCACCCCTGGGGAGAGCATCCCTCCCTCTGGTGGAGGCAGACAAACTACGATGGAAACACTGCCTTTGAAACAGCCGAAAATAGCTTTCCTGTCCCCAAAATGTCAGTTTAAAAAGGCGGTCTCTGGGGGCCCCCCCGGGCTGGCAGTGGGCTGAGTGTGTGCCCTGGAGATGCTGGGTGGGTGGCCCTGCTGCCCCCTGGGGTAGGGAGTGCAGGGCAGGGGGCCAGGGGCTGAGCCGGCACTCGGGGTACAGGTGGGGAGAGGGTCAGTGCTGGGGTGGGGGGCCACCAGCCCGGGTGTGGGGCTGTGCAGCGTGTTGGGCTGAGGCTGGAGAAAGGTGTAGGTGGGCTGTGGGCTGTTGGAGGGGCAGCACTGACCTTGTGTGTCTCCCCCGCCCTACGCCCCCCAGGTGCCCCCAACCAGGTTGTCACCCATCCAGGGGTTTCAGGCCAGTCCCAGGGGCTGTTGGCACAGGGGCAGGCGAGGAGCCGTGGATAAGGACACAGCCCCCTCTCCAGACCCTGTTTGCTCTCCCTCCCTGCCTTGTTGCAGCATCTCCCCATGCACGGAGGGTCTGAGCTGGGGGCAGAGTTATTAATAGCAGCAAATACTCTTGGTGCCTTCAAGCCAAGTCCGCTTTGGGGGAGATTCCTGCCATTTGAAGTATGTTTCCCTTCCCCGGGATCCCTTGGGTGCCTTATCTCCCTCTCCCAGCTGTGCAGCCGGCGCATGTCAGAGCCCCCGGATAAGCCGTGGTGCTAATAGCCTTTCCCGTGCCGCTCAGCCTGGCAGCGTCTGGCTGGGTGATGGAGGGTGCCCCACTGCCTGTCCCGCAGGCAGCCCCACGCTGCCAGCACACGTGGGAGCCGAGGTCGCATCCCAGCCTGTCCCTGCTGCGTTTCCTCCTGTCACCGTGCCGAGCCAGAGCTGTCGGCGGCCGAGCAAGCACTGATTGCAAGGAAATTAGCCTAGTGCCGTCTCCCACTTATCGGAGCCCAACCTGTGCATGATTGCTTGGGGATCGTTAATTTGTCACCATCGCTGTGGCTTGGCATGGGACAGTGAGTGTGGTGAGCCTGGAGAGGAGCGTGCCGGGGGACGGGGGGTGGGAAACGTGGCAGGCTCCTGGGATCCTGAGGGCTGTGCCCTCCCCTGGAGCAGATTTGGGAGCAGAGCTGGCATCACTTGTGGCCAGGCTGAGATTTTTCCCAGCCTTGCAGTTCAGGAGACCCCAGTGAGGCTTGGAGTGGGAGCTGGGAGAGGCCTGGGCATGCAGGGTGCTGTGCTAGGGGCGGAAACCCCAGCTGATCCCCGTGGAGTGCCGTGGGCATGGAGCAGGGTGGCCATCCAAGGGGCAAAAAGATTCTGTTTCAGGATGAAGAGATGCTGTGGCTACGTTATGTCCCAGCGTGAGCTGTGTACCCCCAGGACAGTGATGTCCCCACTTGTGAAAGCTGTGGTCTTTGGAGGTCCTGGGACTGTGCTGCTCTACTGCCCGATATATCCCGGGCACCCCTGAGAGCTGGTGGGCTTTGCAGACCCAACAAGCTCAGAAATGGCCTCAGATGCTCCAGGCAGGCTGTGGTGTCCCTCCTTACCACTGCTGTCTCAACATGTCAGTCCTATAACCAGGTAGGCTCAGCTCCTGGCTCATTTCCCTTCCCCGTGCCTCAGTTTCCCTGCAGATATTGCTGCTGGTCTTTGCCCTCCCTTTGCAGGGTGTGGAGGGTCTTGGGGTGCACCCCAGGAGCATGGGTGGGAGGTGACGGAGCCTGTCGCTCCTGCTTTGTCCCCTCCTCCCTGCCGCTTGCTACCCTGTTGGAGGGGGTGATGAATTATTCACGCCCCATTGGGGAGAGGGGATGTGTGTGTCTGTGGCTGCCTGCCTGATGCCAATGGGGCTGACATGCTGCCGAGCACAGAGAGCTTTTCTGTGTAAATCCCTGAAATATTTAGCAGAACTGACTTAAAAAATACAGCTTGGGAGGTAGTGCCTCAGCGTAACCTGTAGGGCTGTGGGCCATCTTGGGGGGTGATGGATGCACTGGGGTGCTCCCTGGGGGCTCCAGCCCCAGCCTTTGACACCCACCACCCCAGTTGCTGGTGGAGCTTGTGTCTGTTTGTCCGACCCACCACCCATCTGTTGGGTCTTTCTGCTTGTCTCTGCCGTCAGCTGATGGGGGTGGCCCCATCCTTTCCCTGCATTGCAGGGGTGCTTTGGAGCCCGGTGCCGGCCTCAGCCCCCTGGCTGGGGCATGTCCCAGTCCCCAGCACGGTGCCACCAGAGCCAGGCTGCTGCCCCATCGCCCACCGCGTGCCGGCTGCTGGCAGGTCAGCACTGTGGGACTGGTGCACAGCGTTGGGCCAGGCTCCTTCCCTGGCAGTGCCTTCCCGAGCAGACGGATCGCGTCACATGCATTTTTTAACAAGATCCATCGGCTGTCGCCGCAGGTTTGTGATCAAAGCCAGACGTGCCCTGGCTGCCCTGGGGGAAGGTGGCCTTGCACACTGCCCCTCTCCATCACATGGCCCATTTACAGGGCATTTATCCCAGCAGAGCAGGTCGGGGATCCAGCAGTGTCACAGGTTGCAGGTATGTTGCCCCTGCATCCCTGGAGGTACTGGATGGCCAGTGCTCTCCTGCCCTGCATGGTGTGGCAGTTCCTGACTCGAGCATCTAAGAATGGGGGCAGCCACAATGCAGAGCCGGTGCTGCTGTTGGGCTTTGTGCACAGCCCTACACCCCAAAATTGCACCTTTTGCTGGGAGTCAGAGCAAGCTGGCTTCACTGGCAGCCAGGGTAAGGTAGGAAACGGTTTGTGCTCCTGGGGTGTGTTTTGGGCTGGGTTCACAAGGGAGCGAGAGGAGGGAAGGGATGCAGGGAGCTGTAGCTGGCTCTGGATGGAGGCACATGGATCCAGCTGGCTGTGCCATGGCAGGGCTGCCCCATGAGGCAGCTTGGGCTGCTGGCAGCTCTCCCTTGGCCTTTGCAAGCTCACCCTTTCATGGATGCTCTCTGCACCTTGGCAAGGTAGGAGCCGTGTGCTGCCCCATGCTCTGCGCATCGCAGGGCCAAGCCCCGGGGTATGTGGCCAAAGGCAGCGTGGGCTCACAGTTAGAACACACTGCTCCTCCCAGGCTGTCTGCCCCTCTCTGAGCCTTCCTCCATCCTCCTTGCTCAGTTTGCTCCTGTCCCCCTTGCCTTCCCAGATCGGTGGGGTGGCAGGCGCCTGTGGTGGGCCCGTGCAGCACGGTTGTGCTGTGTATTTCCCTCTGCCAGCACCAGCAGAGCCCTCGGGCTGCACTTCGTTGTGACAGCACATCCCATGTCAGAGCTGCTGCAAATCCTGCCTGCTAATAGCTATGCAAATTACCTCATTAGCTGCCTTATTTATTTTCTCTGGCATCACGTTTTCAGCACTTCCCGAGTCCCGGAGGCTGCGGGTCCCCAGGGCTGGGAGGAGGCAGGACCCGCTGTGGTGAGCCTTCCTCTGTGGGTGGCAGCGGTGTTGGGCTCCCACTGAGCTGCCTGCCCCGACATGGTGTGTCTGGGACCAGGGACTCGCATGGCTCCCACAGTCCCTGCTGTCGGGATGTCCCCCTCCTCATCCCTCGGCTTGCCCGGGCTCTGGGGTGCGTCTTGCTGAGCCCTCCCTCCAGCCAGGAGCCACCCTGTGCCCCCCTCTCCCCCGCAAGCAGCTGTGGGTCTGGCATTGCTGGGATATGTACGTCCTCCAGCCCCGCAAAGAAGGTGACTGCTGGATTTAGGTACAGAGGGAACAGAGCGTCTACCCACTCCCTGTGGACCGGAGTGGTGGCTTGAGGCTTGGCACAGGGCTGCAATCCTTCCCACCCTGATTTCTATTCCTCCTTAATGGAAACGTGCCTCCTCCCACCCTGATTGCCCTGCCTCCTCGAGGGAGATGTTGTTGGCGGACGCTGTTGCAGGGGTCTGCCCTCTGCCAGCCCCAGGATGACCCCAGAGAGCCCCCAGATGCCCTGGCTGGGGTGGCCCTGGGCTGGAGCCCTGCTCTGATCCTTTCCCTGTGGTGTGTGGCCTGGGCTGAAACACTTTGAAGCCCGGGCACCATCCAGAGCTGGCGCAGGCAGGAATGGCCCCCAAGCATCAGCCCAGCACGGTGCCCCTTGGGGATGTCCATGTCCCAGGGTGTCCTTACCCACGCTGGGCATGCACACAAGCATGTGGCTGTCTCCTGGTTGTGTTTTCCAGGGGTGTTCACATGCCCATGGCCCCTGTGACAGTGGGACGGGCTTTGCACAGGCAGAGGGACCCCATGTACAAGCCCCGGCCTTGAAGACCTTGATCCAGCCACCCGGTGGGCTTGTCTGTGCCATGCTGAGCTGCCTGTGACCATTGTGTCTGCTCCCCTGCCCCCTTCTGTTTATCTTTTATTTTTCCCCTTCTCTTCATGGCTGTACTAATGAATATTTCATGGCCAGGAACTAGCGTGAATTCCCCCGGCTGCTCTCGGCCCCCTGCGTTCCCATGGCAGGTACCAGCCCAGATGTCGGCGCCTTAGGAAGGATGTGTCTGCCAAGAAGCCACCTCAGGAGGAGGGGACCTGGGCAGGGAAGGAAGCAATGGCTCTGCTGTGGACAGCTGCGTCCTGTCCCCCTCCCCAGTGGTGCTGTCACCATCCCTTCAGCCTGCAAGGGACTGTCAGCAGAGCGTGGTGGCTGCGCGTCCGTGCACGGATGGGCTTCCCGCTCCCCGCGCATCCTTGCACAGAGGTGCGCGGCCTTGCCCAGCTGGCCACGCTTACCTGCCTGCTCCGGCACGTGTCCCCTCCTGTCCCCTGTGTGCCATCAGCCGCCACAGCCGTCTGAATGAGCCATGTCCCCGGCTCACCTCCCCGTGGCCCTGCCGCCGCGGCTGTGCTGTACCGGGGCTCCTCTTAGCGTCAGGCGGCAGCAACGGCACCGTGGCAGGCACGCACCGTGGGCCGGACCTTGGCTCCCCGAAACCTGCAGGCAGGATTGGGGTCAGGGAAGTCTCCCCGAGTTTGTCATTTATACCCTACAGCAGGGTCGGTCCCCAGTGCAGGCTTGTCACTGGGAGGTGTGGGGCAGCTGCTCCCCCCTGCCAGAGCACCTAGCGGGGAAGGAAAGCTGGAGACAGAGCCTGGAGCCATGGTCTTCCTCCTTCCCATTGTCCCATTGCTGCGGCTCTAGCAACGCTGCGTCCCCTTTCGGGCGCCCAGCAGATGCTCTGGGGACACAGGCTGGGAGGATGATGCCCTTTGTGAGATGATGTCCTCCGGGGACTGCAGTTCGCCTGGGGCTGGGGCAGGGCCTTGGGGACCGCTGGCCTCCTTGTGGGGGCAACAGGTTTGGGAGAAGTACAAGTAGGGTGGGAGGCTGGCGGGGTGCACCCTGCAGTGGCAGCCATGGTGGCTGCGACCCAGGTGATGGATTGTCGGCAAGAAAGTGTTTCTAAGAGTGGGCTCAACAGCCCGGCTCTGTGGCTTGCTTTTGATTTCTGCTGGATTCCTCTTTGTCTTGGAGGGGTAGAGGTGGGTCAGTGACCGAGTGGCTTTGTGGCCCTTCTGCAAGGGCAAGACACGCGGTCCCTGGTGCCAGCCTGGGGAGCCTGTGCTCGGAGGCAGCCCTGGGAAGGGGCCCAAGCCAGCTCACCTCTCTGTGCAGTGCACCCTCCCTGCAAAACACCTGCGGCGGGTCGCTGGGTGCAGGGGGAGAGGACAGTCCCCTGGCTCCGCCCATGTTGTCCCCATGAGCTTGTCTCGGTATTAGTGCACAAGGATCTGTCTGGAGAGCTAAGGGCCAACCCAGAGAGATGATGCTCCTTTGGAAATCACCACCTGGTGTCCGGGTGGTTGTGGTACCCAGACATGCTGGCAGGCAACTGAGCCTGGAGTTGGGGTGGATGATGTCAGTGCTGAGCTCTTCTCTCCCACCGTGTCCTTGCAGGCTGGCGTGGGGTGGTCTATGCATGCCGATGGGGGAGGCGTATCAGCCCCCCTGTCCCACATGGCCATCACGAGCAGGGTGCACAGGACAGTGCTTGCATCTCCCAGCAGCCCGGGACACACTGGGATGGAGCAACATTCTTGGCCGGGTGGGAATCTGGCTCCCAAGGAGCTGGATGGTGTTTTTGGGATGGATCTGCAAACTTTGTTTGCTTTCAGGTCCTGCGGGCTCTGGCACCCTCCTGTGGCTGTTCTGCCACCTCTCCTGTATCCCACGGGCTTTTGGGATGCTGCGGCCGCCTTGGGCTGAGTTGTGCTAGCTGGTTCCCTCGGTGACACCATGGAGCCAGGTCTGTCTCCCAGCGTGGGGGGAGCTCTATGTTTGCAGGACTTGGCCTTGTGTCACACAGCTCACAGGATCTGATCATTGCAAGAAACTGTCCCAGCATGTTTGTGTTGCGGGTTTGAGCCAAGAGCAGGGCTCCTGGCTACGGTAGATGAGGATGAGGGTCCTAAATCCCTAACCTGTCCCTGGGAGGTGGCAGGAGGGGACTGGGCACCACTGGCAGCCCAAATAGCTGAGCTTTTTGCTGTGGGCAGGTGGTCTGCAGGGGGTGGGTTCAGACGGGGTGGTGCATTCACAGACTGGCCCTGCAGCTGTGCCTCTGCATTCCCTGAGCTGCCCGCTCTGCCTCAGCTTGCCGGGGCTGTCCTCTTCCTCCTGCAGGGCTGATGTCCCTCGCAGCCCTTCTCTGTCCTGGGGTGTCCTGGGTGGGTGTATTATTGCGGGGTTTCAAACACCCGCTGTGCTGTGCATTGTATCTTGCTGTAGCATCTCCCCAAACCTGGCTCAGCCCTGCAGCAACCGCTGCAGCATACCCTAGTGTCTGTCCCCGCCACCCTGGGCCACTGCCTGCCATGGTGTGGGGGCTCTCTACTGGGGGGCTGCCCCCCACCTTTGCAGGGGCATAGCCAGCATAACAGACAGGGAGGGCTTGGTTTGGAGGGGGTGGCCCTTCTTTTGGGGAACAAGGGGTGGGGTTAACCCATAGCAGCCCCTGCTCCTGCCCCTTCCCTTGGGGCTCCTTGTTGAGGTGTTGGTAAGGACTGGGTAGCCTGACTGTTTCTCACTGGAGCACGCCTGCACCCCCTTTCCCATCCCTGAGGGATCAGAAGCTATATTTTCCATCAGGTCTCTTTTTCTTCACTTCCTCCCCCATTAATAAGAGATGAAGCTTATGAGATAATAGAGCCTGGATGGATGCAGAGCTGAGAGATCCTGCTGGTGCGGGGTGTGGAAGTGATGTGGAGAGGGAACTGCAGCTGGGAAAATGGGACTTGGGGAAGGGGTGTGTTCGCCAGTCTGCACAGAGTATCTTGGGCTGGCTCTGGGAGCAGGGAAATCCCACTGCTGCCACGCACCAGACTCTCTTCTGGCTCTGACATACTGTGCAAGCTAGCAACTCGCTGCTGGGCTAAGCTTGCAGCTCTCAGCCCGGGCGGTCTGGAAGTCTGACTCTTCCTCCCATCCTTGCACTGGTTCTCATCTCCTCCCCTGCACAGAGCCAGTGGGAGCGGGAGCAGATGGCTGGGGATGCAGGACACGCGCAGTGCCGGAGGGCTGATGCCCGAGGATGCAGGATGCTTGCAGTGCCGGAGCACTGTTGCCGCAGGGACGCGGGACACTCGCAGCGCTGGATGGCTGATGTCTGGGAAGGCAGGACACTCGCAGCACCGGCTGGCTGGAGCAGATGGCTGCTGCCCAGGGATGCAGGATGCTCACAGCGCTTGATAGCGGGAGTGGAGGGCTGATGCCCGAGGATGCAGGATGCTCTGTGTGCTGGCTCCCCTCCGGAAGAAGCATCCTTCCCTGCTCTTGGAGAGAGGCGGCCCTGGGATGCAGCAGTGCCTCATTGGTCAGCGGGACCTGTGGAGTCTGCGGGTTGCCATACCAACCTGCCTCTGGTTCCCGGCCAGCCGGGGCGTGAAGTGCCGGGTCGAGCTGGTGGCAAGGGGCGGACCAGGAGCCAGGGGCAACCCGGGGCTCTGCCAGCCAGAGAGGTGTCCATCCACCTCTCCCGGAGAGCCGGCTGGCAACACTGGGCTCCCGGGCCCCGAGCATCCCTCTGCCGCTACTCCCGGCAACTTTGCTGCACGGAGGGGGCCAGCGGGCTGGCACGGCAGGGGAGGGGGGCTCGCCTGGGCACCCCGCTCCCTCGCCGAGCTTGCGGTCAGCTTTTGTGAGCCTGAGCCCTGGTAGGGGTATCGCCGCTGGCCCCTCTGGATCACAGCCAGCCTGCACAGGATCATCCCAGCACAAAACTTCCCGGCTGGCTGCCTGCCGCCTGGGAGCGGGGCCTGGCGGCTGCCGCGCTGCCGGGCGCTGCCTGTGCCCTCTCCGCTGGGCTGGACCTGCCGCCGATGCCCGCAGGCTCGCTCCGGGCAAGGAAGGCTCTGTGCTCCCTCCGGGCATCGCCTGCTGCTTGGAGGAGCTGGGGGGCTGTTTGCCAGCCGGGAGGGGGTGCGACTGGGTCCCTCCCCAGCCCTGTGAGCTGGAGCCATGAGCCACTGCCAGCAGCGCTGCAAGAGGCAGCTGGGCCGGGTGATCCGCTTCTTCTACCAGTTTGTCACCGGGACCCTTTCCCAAGGTAGGTGCTGCCCTGGGGGGCGCAGGGGCTCTGTTCTGCGGGAGGGGGGTTTCTGTCTGGTGGGCTTGGTGGGGTTGTTGAGGAAGGGGGGGAAATGCTGTTTAGGTGCTGAGCAGTGCTGAGTGATCCAGTCCCAGGTGGAGGGGTTGCACTGGGCTCTGTGTGGGGCAAAGCTGAAGATGCTCAAGGGAGGCAACAAGAGCCCCTGAATGTCCCCTGTGGAACTGGGGTGACAGGCATGTTTTATTTGGGGAAGGGACTGGTGCAGTGAGAAAACTGCTGTGGAAATAAATCACAGCTCATCCCACCCTTCCCTGCCACGCCAGGCATCCGCCGCCTCTGGGGCCGGGGCTGCGCCCTCCATCCATCCGGCTGGAGAAGCGCTGGATGTGCCCGCAGGCTGGGGCAGGGACACACCCTGGTGCCTGCATCTGCCCTTGCTCGTATCCTGGGACGCTGTGGGGTCCTGGGGACATTCCTGTGTGCTGTGTGCCCCCTGGTTTGCTGTCACAGCTGTGGCAGGACCTGCATCCCCCTGCCAGCTCTTGCACAGCCCAGCCAGCTGGCCAGGACCCCCTTCCCTGGGCGTGAGCTCAGAGCCATGTCCTGACACCGATGGGCACATCTCAGGGACCTCATCTTGTGCCTGTGTGCAGTGGGACCCTGGGTGCCTGGCTCCTGCCCCTGTTCCCTTTGTCCCCGTGCCGGGGGCAGATTGTCCTCCCCATGGCCTGGCCCCACTGGGGACCCCCAGGCTACCCCTCTAGGCCACAACAGTGCTGGGGAGGGATGCGCCATGCTGGGAGCGCAGGGAAGGCCATGTTGGGCCAATGTGGCAGCGTCACGCCTTGGAGCGGGGCTGGGACTTGCACCGCCTTCGCTGGGGCCCAGCCTGCCCAGAAAAACCCTCCCAGGCTCTGTCCCCTCCTCGCCCGGGGAAGCCCCTGGGTCTCCCCAGCCTGCGCCCGTCCCTGGGGCCAGGGAATGGCAGGGGCACCTTGGGGATGCTCTTGGCACAGCGCTGGGGGCTGGGACATGGGAGCAGCATCCACCCTGTGAGCGGTGCTCAGCAGCCGTGCCACCTCCCTGCCCATGGCTACGCCAGCCCTGCGATGGAGGGTCACCTGGCCCCAGGAAACCCTCCCTGCGGGCCTTTCCCATCACTTCACAGGCCCGTGGGCCCTTCAGGGCTCCATGCCAGCCCACAACATGGTGGTAGGGGAAGAGGTGTGAGGGTGAGGGTGAGCGTGGGCCTGGCTGAGCATCATGTCGGGTGCCAGAGGCTGGGTGCGCCCACAGACAGCACCGGGTCCATCCCCACTACTTGGCTCCATTGGGCACTGGCCAACTAGCCTGTCCCCCTAGGTGGGCTAGTAGCCCAGACCGGCATGGGCAGAGGATGAGTCAGCTGAGTCCAACCCTGGGTGCGAGGGACAGAGCTGCAGGTGATGGAGTGGAGTGGGGACAGGGGTGGTCCTGTCCCCACCGCTTGCAAGGATGTCCTACAGGTCCTCCTTGTCCCGGCATCCTGGGCTTTTCAGATGGGCACTCTGGAGCTGGATCTGTAGTGGGTTTCCCTCCGGGAACTGGTCTCTGGGCTAGCCATGTGCGGTGTCAAGTGGTCCCAAGGGCTTGTCCCCATCCTGTGCCTGCAGGGTGGCTGTGCTGCATGGAGCTGGGATGGCTGCGGAGGCAGGGCTGGCAGCGGGGCGCTGGCTATCGCTGCTCACTCTCTTCTCGGTGTATTCCCGAGCTATGGGAGAAGCCGAAGTGGGGTGAAACCCAGAACCAGGCAGGTCTGTGCTCCCCTATGGCTTGTAGCTTGGGGGTGGGATGTGGGGCTTCCACAGCCTTCTCCCTTCCGCAGCATCCTCTCCTTCCCAGCCACTGCCCTGATCCATGTGGCACATGTGTCACCGGGATGGTGTGCCCCCTCCAGCCTCTATCCTCCCCCATTGGTCCCTTCTGGGGGGCAGTGAGACCCTCTGTCCTCCCTGCAGAGGCGAAGGAGGTCCTGCAGAGCTCACTGCAGAGGGCACTGGGTGCTTGGCCAGGTGGGCCCCAGGGTGGGATGCCCTCCCATCTGGGTGCCCTGGGGAGTTAGCCAAGGACGGGTCGCCGATGGGGGGAAAGAGAAATGACTCAATCAATTAACCAGATTAAAACTGTGACTTCACCTCCCAAAAATAGAGTTTCGCCAATATTTTAATGTGCTTATTAATAATCTGCTCGCGCTCTGATTAGCAGCGAGGTAATAAGAGATCAGCTGTAACCTAAATTTAACTCTCCCTAATGGATGACGGCCCCGAGAACCAAAAATAAGGAGAGGCTCCTATCCATCAGGCTGCGCCCCCTGGGGGGTCAGTGATGCCCAAGGGACCCGGGCAGCTGCTGCCCAGCTGTGCCTTGGGACCATAACCTCTGCTGTGGCTCAGCTGGTCCCATGGCACATTTTGGGGAGGTAGTGCCTGAGCACCCTGCGGCACTGGGCTAGGAGCACCCTCGGGGTAGACACAGAGGTGGGTCCCAAGCAGGGCAGAGCCTGGCTGTGGTCAAGGCACACGGTTCCCCCCCGAAAGAGACAGGTCCCTTGGTGATGGGTGACTGCCCCCCCTGCTCCCTCCCCAGCTGCTCCTGTCCCACAGGGACGAGGTGGGGGACAGTCTCCCCTGCCCACCTGCTGGTGGTGCTGGGAGGATGGCGACAGGGACCAGCCACCTGGCTACCTGACAGCTCCGGGTGTTGCCCCATGCATGCCCATGGCACGCTGTGTCCATGGAGCTGCTTTCTGGGCAAGAAACCCTGCTCCTGGGCATTTCTATTTATACACAGCGGGTGGGGGGGGTGGTTAATTTTAGCTGGGTGGCAGGGCTGTGCTGCTGGCAGCGCAGGAGAGCCGGGGTGGGGGCGGCTGGGCAGGGGATGCTTCAGGGCTGTTATTGTCACAACCCAAAGTGGGACAGGCAACATGGACTTGGTGCCAGCCTGGGCTGCCCATCCTGTCACGGCTGTGCCTGGGGCAGCGTTATAGGGCCTGCCGCCCTTCCAAGCGCCGAGCCGTGGGCGCGTGCTGGGGCCACTTTGCCACTCTGTCCTGTGTCCCCTGTGGATGGTCAGAGCAGCTGATTCTGGGAGAGAGAAAAGGGAAGAGGGGACGGACCTGGATGCCTGGGTTCTGCACCCTGAAAGGGGCACAGCTGGGGTGACCCTGTGCTCCTCACCCCACACCTGCGTGGCCGTGTCCCCTGGCTGTAGCGGCAGGGGTGGGATGTCTTGTATGCAAAGAGGTGTCAAGGTGAAACAGCTGGGACCAGCGTCTTCCCCAGCCGCACGTCCCATGGGGTGGCCGATGGGGCCAAGCGTGGTCGGGGGACTGGAGGGGTCTCAGGCACGAGTGCACTGATCCCACGGGGTCGGAGGTCTGCCAGTGAGTGTGCCCAAATTCACAGTGGCACTGCCTGAGTGCCCCTGGTGTTGCAGAGTGGGAACCGGGGTGGTTGGTGCTGGCTCCAATTTGAGGAAAGGGGAGGCTGATCCTGGGCATCCCCAGGGAGGCGCTGTGCTGGTACACGGGGGTCGAGAAGCCAGCGCCTCCCTGCCAGACCCAGCTCTCCGGGCCAGCAGGGCTGCAGAGATGCCTTTCTTCGAGGCCCGGTGACTGGAGCAAGGACGGGTGCAGGCATCCCAGCCAAGATCCTGGCATTTGCCAATCCTGGGCTGCGGCATCCTTCCCTGGGGAGCCCAGTTTCCAAGACTCCCAGCTCCTCCTGCAGGGTGGCAGCAAGGGGCTGAGCCCTGAGGGTTCTGGGGTCACCGGTGAAGTCAGAGCAGCCGTGAGGCTGCGGCGATGCCTTGCTGCCCCCACGGCATGGAAACTCAGCCATGTGTGTAGCGAGCCCTGCCTGTGCTCTGCCCCCTGCTTCCTTCTCCTGTCTGATGGTGCCACTCTCCCTCCGGGCCGAGAAGGTTATTTTTAACTGTTTGCCATGTGCTGCCTGAGCACAATTAAGGTAATTGGTTTGGGAGCCTGGCTCTCACACGCCGCTCCCAATTACCTGCCTGCCTGGGCCGCCCCCCGCCTCCCTGCCTGTGGTGGCCGGCTCCTCTGGCTGGGGACTGCTGGGACAGGGCTGACCCAGATAGCGCGGTGGGGCTGGGCAGGGGGCGTGAGCGGGCACAGGGGATGGAGCCATGGAGAGGACATCCCTGCACAACGACAGCCTGCTCTATGCCTCCCTGATTGCCATCCTCCTCCTCATCTCTTATTGGTTCACCACCCGCTGCTTCAAAATCATCAGCGGCATTGAAGGTATGGGGTTGGGGACACAGGGGGACAGGGTGACACCGGCCCGTCCTGTCCCCTTCCACAAGCCAGGTGGCGAGGCAAGCCAGGTGCTTGGAATGGGAGAGGGTGATTGGGGACCCCTTGTCTGCCTCTCTGGGGCACCCCTATCTCTTCCTCAGTGACTTTATTTGTTCCTCCTGGCCCTGGTCCTGCTCCATGCTGTGTGAGAGCAGCTGGTGGCAGCCACGGCCACGCCACATCAGCACCCAGGGCTGTGCCGGGGGGCATCCGGCTCTGTCGTGCTGCCGGCATCTGGGTACTACTGTCCCTTGCTGGGGGACGGGGATGTAGACAGGCACCCCAGTGCGTCTCACTCTGTGCGGGGTGCCCGGTGCTGATGCTAGGGCCTCAGCCTGCATTTTGGGGCTTTTGGTCCCTTTGGGCATGACCTACATCTTTGCTCCTCAGCTGGTGTCTTGGGGAGCTCTGGGATGTGGCGGGGGTCCCGGTGTGCCCAGTGAAGGGTTTCGCCAAGCCCCCCTGTAGTGGGATGTGTGTGCTGGGGGCTTTGCAGGGTGAGACCCCCAAGGCAAGGGGCAGGGTAGGAGAGGTGTCACTGGCACTGCTTGTCTGGGGACATGCTGGGCCTCTCCTACCTGGGACGTGTGTTTCTCCATGCATCCGTGTGACCTCTCACTGCACAGCTCAGCCAGGGCCTCGTGGCTCTTCCCATGGCATGGCCAGACACTGGCTGGCTGCAGGGCTGAGGGGCCACACGTGGGAGCAATGACCCTTGGTGGGGTGGGGGGCAAAGCCCTGTCCCACTTCTGGCTGGGTGCACATGTTTTGGATGGCTTTTCAAGCATCCCTTGCAAGGCTGCTGAGGGTCTGACTCCATGGGTGAAGCCTCATATGTGCTCCCATGTGTCTCCTCCATCCTGGGGGTGGCTGGAGGAGCATCCCTGGGGATGTAGGTGAGCTAAGGGGATGGTACCATGACACCCCCAGTCCCTCTGGAGCTGGCTTCCAGGATGTGCTCTGGGCAAGTAGCCCTACTGAGTTTGGGGGTGCTGGGAGCTGGGTTCTGGCACAGTGTGGGGCACTGGGATACGGGACCAGCAGCGGATGCCTATGCCAGTCCTGGTGGGATCCTATGTCGTGCTGGGAGCTTGGTTCTGGCACAGTGTGGGGCACTGGGATACGGGACCAGCAGCGGATGCCTATGCCAGTCCTGGTGGGATCCTATGTCATGCTGGCAGCAAACAGCGGAGGGCTTTTATTAATGGCTCTGGTGCGGAAATGAGTAATCCTGACACGGCGGCCAGCAGGTGATTTATCGCTGCTCTGCCTGGGGAGCTGGCTGGCATAGGACGGGCACAAGGGCAGGTGGGGAAGCTGTTGCTCGGTGGCTGACCTTCGGCCCCAGCATCCCATGACACACATGGAGATGCACGTGGGGCTGACAATGGTCCGCTCACATGGGCTGAGCAGGTTCACTTTGCAGAGGGGCTCCCCCAAACCCTCTTTGCTGGGACAAGTACTGGAAGGGCTCCTCTACCGCTGTGTCTGGCCAAAATTAGGTTGCATGAATAGCCCCGTGGTGTGCGGGACGAGTGTCGGCCCTGGGAGCAGATGCAGGCTTGAGGAGAGGGTGGGTTGCAACCAGGGCTCAACATGAAAAAAAGCTTTAAAAATGCAGTTGGGGTCAGTGGGAACCTTCCTCCGAGAATGCAACAGGCCTGTGCCACTGTGTCCTCAAAGGCACTGGCTCACAGCAGGGGCAAAGCCAGGAGCCAGCCAGGTGAAATCCAGGCTCAGTGCCTGGAATCTTACCTCTTTCCAAGAAAAGGATACGTCAGGTCTGAAAACTTCCAGCCCGAGGGATGTTTCCCCAGGGAGGACTTTCATCTCTCTCCCCACGCCGCCTCTGATGCATCGCTGGCACCTTCTGCTGGTGTCAGAGCCTTGGGAGGGTGCCCCAGGCGGGCAGGAGACGCTAAAGGTGTCATGGAGCTGCTAAATAGCCCACCCATGCCATGAGCTGGGACTGAGCCACCAGCCCTCTCTGTCCCCTGTCAGGGGACAAAAACCTGAAGCCTCCTGGGCTGGGAATGGGGGCCTGCGGGGGGTCCTGGGCCTGGGGCGTTGGTGTGGGGCAGCTCTGCTGGGAGCTCTTTCCAGCATCAGCTAGCACCTCCACCATCTCCTTCCTCCTGCAAATATCCCAGGGTGGCGATTCTTCCCCTGGTGACATATATCCCCCCCGGCACAAAGACAACAGGGAGGAAAAGTGTCTTTCTGCCCCAGTCCTGACTGCATGGCCCTTTGTGGGGTCAGGAGGGCCCTAGAGCTGGGCAGGGGGTCTGCCCCATAGCCTGGGCACAGCCACCTGTACCTGGGGCAGCTGGCCTTGCTGGCCTTGCTCCGGAGGGGGGGGAAGGGGGGCAAAGCGGTGTGGGGAGCAGTGGTGGCATGGGGGCAGCTCTGCTCCCTGCCTGCTAGGCTGGTGCTGAATTTGGGACTCGTCCAGCCAGGGATGGGCAGTGCCAGGGGCGTCCCCAGGAGAAGCTATGCACCCCCAAGGAGTGCTGAGCCCTGGTGATGGGGAAGGGACCAGCGGGCGCCTGGCTCCCCAGTGGTCCCTGTGGCCTGTGATCAAGCAGGTAGGCAAGGCTGGGATGCTGTTAAAAAAAAAAAATGTAGGCGCTAAATATAGCCCTGATGGCTGTGCGTGGATGTGTGCTCAAGGCACGCGGATGCCTGGGTTCGCCCTCTGCCTCCAGCTGCAGCGTGACCTTGGCTGGGTCTCTTGGTCCCGCTGGGTCCCCTGGTCCCGCTGGGTCCCCAGCCCCTGCATCTCCTCCTCTCCTGCCTGTTGCCGCTGCCTGTGGGTCTGGCAGTGCCTAAGGCATCCTACGTAGCAGCCCCGGCTCCCAGCCCGTTCCCCCAGCCTTGCTCCCTGTCTCCCCTTGGTTGTCCCAGTGAGACAGACGGACTCATCCGCCAGCTCAGAAATGGGGCAGCTGGACCTGTTGCCCCAGAGACTCCCCGGGAGAGGGTTGCGGAGACCTTGGGGTGTTCAGCCACGGTCGTCCCTGTGCGTGTGGGGCGCAGAGGGCAAGTCTGAGTCATTCCCGTCCTGGATGTTTAGCTAGTGCCCAGCATCCTGTCCCCTCCCCGTGTTGTGTCTGTCCCCCCCTCCCGGGAACCGAGTGCCTTTTAATATCTGTGGCCCGTTTCCTTAGCAACCGCATTAAGCAAATCGATGGAGGTGGTGTCATTGGAATGGGAGGGCATGCCTCCTTCCCCCCGGCCCCCCCATCCCCGCCACCCCCCCACGCCTCCCTCTGCTTTGCCTCTCTCCGCTCTTACTCGCAGGCACGGCCCTGCTCTGCCTGGGCTCTTGGCCGTCAGCTCCTCGAGCTGCCTGCCACAGCCCCACGCTGACCCATTGCTGGCCCAGGACTGATGGCGGGCGCCCCTGAGTAGAGGGGTGACAGCCAATCCCCCCTCGGGGACAGCGGCAGGGGGCCCTGGGGATGCGTGGTCCGGCAGCTGCGGCACTGGGGTGAGGGGTCTCCAGGACGGTGGTGGGGAGGGGGTGGAGGGGGGGGGGGGCCATGAGACACCCCCACCATGAACCTGGAAGGCCTTGAGATGATCGCGGTGCTGGTGGTCTTGGTCCTCTTCGTCAAGGTGCTGGAGCAATTTGGCCTCTTCGAGCCCGTGTCCTTGGAAGGTAACGGGTGCGGGCGGTGCTGGTTCCTCTGGGAACATGGGGGGCAGCTGGTGGGTATCCAGAGCTGCCCCCAAGGATGCTCTGAGGGTACTGAATCCATGGGAGAGTCCTGGGACGAGGTGTCCATCTGCTGCTCATAGGGGCAAGCAGGGGGGTCCTGGTGTGAGGAGCGGCGTGCCTGCTCCATGCAAGGTCCCAGTGACTGGGGACATGGGGAGGGGACAGGGCTGGCAGGGTGTCTGCTGCATGGTGATGACTTTTTTGTGTGCTGGGGTGCCATGGACTGCGACTGTGTGTGAGTGTGCAAGTGGGCGCCGGTGTGTTTTCCAGCACCTCTACAAGAGCAACATGTCCCCAGAGTCTGTGGTCACCTCACCCTGAACAGCAAGAACGTGAGCTGTCAGACTCAGCACCAGCTTGCACCCTGGGCCTGGGCAGGATGGGTCCCCTGCTGCCCTCCCTGCTCATGGCTCTTCCCAGAGCCCCCTCATGGCCCTTGGGCAGGGTGGGGGGACACACGAGGTGATGCCCAGCTGGGGAGGGGCCATGCAAGGTGCTGAGTGGCATGTGTGGGGCACGCTTGGTGGAGCCCCGATACACTCGGGAGACTGTGCGTGGTGGGAGGGAGGTCAGGATGGCTTGGCCAGTTGCTCCCTGGACTCCCAGGGGTGATGGTTGTACGAAAGGTTCCCCCCAGCCCTCTCCAGCCCCTGCCCATGCCTGTAGACACCCATCTGAAGGATGCTGCAGCCTGCCTGGCCCCGGGCATCAGGGCACGCACAGGGTGAGGAGGTGACAGGCAGTTTGCCTGGTCCACTGGTGCCCTGGGATGCTCCGCTCCAGTTCTGCAGCACTGGCTCTCACACCCCTGGGCTGCATCCATGGCTCGGCTGTGCCTGGGGGTGAGGAGGGAGGGGACAGATAGCGGGATCACTCCCTCTGGCCCCTCGAACCTGCTTGCAGGACAGGAAGGCATTGTGAGTGGAAGCTTTGGTTGCTGCTTAACTGCTTGCTTTGTCCCTGTGCTCCAGTGACAGCATTCCTAGGTGGATCATGCCAAAAGGGAAACTGAGGCAGGAGCTAATGTGAGCCCTGGGGGGGAGGGCATGCTGACTGTGCCCAGACTGCACCTCCCATCCTGAGTTCTGCTGGTGATTTGGGGGGTGCCTCCCCCAAACCCTGCTTTCCCTGCTTCCCTGTGCTTTTACTTCCCTGTGTAGCTGCTCAAAGCTTCAGACCAAAGTTGGTGGCTGCTCTGCAGCGGTCTAGCTTCCAGCCACAGTGGAGAGGGGAGAGAGGCAGAGAGACCCCCAGCCCCTGCAGCAACCCTGCTGAGGGGCACAGGACAAGGCAGGGGACACCCCTTGGCCTGTGTGGCTGCTCCTTGCCAGGGCCACGCTCCTCCATCCACTGCGGCACACTCCTCGTCTCCCTGCGAGTGACTTTGTTCTGGCCTGGGCCAGGGCAAGAGGCTGAAGATGGGGTGTCATGTCCGGCCTTGTCCCCATCAGCCAGCACCCCTCCAGAGGGAACTGGGATAGATGGCGGCATGCCTGTCTCTCATGAGGGACAGACCTTGCCACCAGTCCTCTCTCGCCCCCAGAATGACATGGTGTCACCATGCAGCATGGGGAGGCACATCCTGCCCTGTCTCCCTCCACTCGCATCCCCAAGCTGGGGAGCTGTGGGTCCCCCTGGCCTGGCTGGAGAGTCGCCCCAGCTGTGGTGGTGGGAGTGGGACCCAGGTGTCCTGGATTGGCAGCAATTGCTCCCATTGCCAAAAGATGCCCAGAGGAGACAAAAGGTGCCTGGAGGAGAAGGAAATGTGTTGCTCAAGGGGCAGAAACTGGCTGAGGTTGAGCTGAGCCCCAGGCACTGTACAGGGAGCCCTGCAGGTGAGCACCTGCATGCTGGGATGGGGGTGAGATGCTGTTGCGTGGGTCACCTTGGCTCAGGAGGCAGCAGGTAGGAGATTTTGCTCTCCAGGGAAGGTCTCAGGCAGTACCTGGGGCTGGGAAATGCTGAGTCCCCTCCGGG
This sequence comes from Chionis minor, assembly GCA_013398295.1. Lineage (NCBI taxonomy): Eukaryota > Metazoa > Chordata > Aves > Charadriiformes > Chionidae > Chionis > Chionis minor. The sequence continues at coordinate 46,305 of VZSF01008280.1, read as the reverse complement.
GGTTGTTTACCAACCGTGCCTGGGCTGTCAGTGGCAGCCCAGGGACCGCAAAGAGCCTGAAACCGTACACTAATGGCTCAGGTCTGCTAATGGACATGGGGCCCCGCCATCCACTCCGGAGCCATCGATACTGCCTGCTGCGCTTCTCCTGCCCTGGCTGCCACCCTGCGCTCTCCCTGCCCCATCCCTGCCGGTCCCCTGCCTGCAGCTGTCTCTCTGCCCAGGCTGTGCCCGTGGTGTCCTGAGGATGGTCTGTGCTGGGAAGTGTTGTACCTTCACAGTGATGGGTTGGGCATGGAGCATCTCCAGAGGAGACTGGAAACGTGCCCTAGCCCTGGGGAAGGGTCTGGTGGGAGCATCTTGCAGTGGGGCCCTGTCTGTTTCTGGGTCATGGAGGGGAGGGGGACAATGTACGGGAGCTTCGTGGGTTCCCAAGCTCAGCTGGATGAGGCCCCAAGCAGCTCCTCCTCTGAGCAAGGGCTGGGATGGGAGTGCTGGTTGTCTGCACCCCCTTGGCACTGTCCCCCCTTGGATCCTGTGCAGCCTCGGTGGCATGGCCAGAGCTGCTGTCTGGCAGCAGCACTGGACCATCTCCTGTGGGTGCTTTGTGCTCCAGGGGTGATCAGTGTTGGAGCTGGCTTTGTTTACTAGCTGGTTAATCACTGACGGACCATGTCACCCCACCACTGCCTTCGCCACCATGCCTGTCCTCAGCCCTGAACCTCTAATAGAGCCACACATGTGCTGCCAAGCTGCCCGAGGGGCTCCCAGCCCCCTGCCGAGAGCCCACTTCTTTGGCCAAGCACTCACGAGGGGGCAGGTGAAGAGAAACGCTATTGATTTTGGCTCCTGAAGTGCAGCATCAATAATTCAGCGCGGAGCAATCGGTCCCGGCTGGGAGGAGGGTTGGGCGGGAGGTAAAAGGTGGGAGAGCCGCCTCAGATGAATATTAGATGAAGCTGCAGATTGCTATTGGCATGATAATTGGTGCCTGCCTGGGGCTGGCAGGGCTGTCCCTGCCTTGTCCGGGTCAGAGTCTGTGCATGGGGCAGGCAGGATTGGGGGCGTCTTGGAGAGCCCCTGACATGGGGTACGTTAGCCCCTGCCATCCCCAGGAGGCTGTTGCTGTTGCCCCAGAGCTGAGGATGCGGAGGGTGAAGTGAGGCTGCGGAGGATGTCAAAGCCCTCTAGAGTCTGGGGAGAAACGGGAGGGAGCAGCAGCCTGCCTGGGTGCCACTGGCACCCCAAAGGGTGCCAGGCAGGAGCGTGGTGGCAGAGAGCAGCATGGCCACGTCCTGGTGCCTGGCTCAGGGCGAGGCTCCCTCCAGAGAGGGGAGAAATTGAGCGTTCCTGTGGCGCTGGCAAGAGTGAAGCCCCATGCCAAGCCCTGCTTTCCAGGAACCCCTTTGGCAGGAGTGCAGCGTCTTGGCTGCAGGAGGGACCAGCCCTTTGGGGCACGATGCCAGGGGTCCCTGGGCTCGGGCATCATCCAGCATGGCAGGTTTGACAGACCCAAGAGGTCAAGGTGAGCTGGCTGTGGGTGGGGTAGATCTCAGAGCATCAAAATTCAGCTGCAGCTGCTCCAGGTTGAAGTTTGGGGTTCCCTGGGCTGGGGTGCACCAGGGAGTTCCCCATCTATAGCAGGTTTTACCCTTGCCTTTTTCTTCCCAAGGGCTGGCAGGTTTTTCAGCTGGCTGTAGGACTGGGCAGAGTCTGGTGGCTGAATCGGGAGAGAGCTGCTGGCTTATGGGGATGGCTTGCAAAGCAGGAGGGGAAAGGGCAGAGGTGTACGGTAGTCATGGCCAGGCTCTGGGTTTGGTTCCCAGCATAGCCTTACACACCAAGGCATGCTGTAGCTGGGCTGCATCCTGCCAGCGCTGGGGTCCTGGAGGAGAAGGTCTCCTGGAGACCCTACACTCCCCTCTGTGGAGCATCTTCCACATGCTCCGCATCCAGGGACATCAGCCCTTGTTGTCGCTGTGGGCACAGGATGGGCTGCACTGTCTCACCTTGCCTGGAGAGGGTGAAGCTGGGGGAGAAGGGGACTTGGCTCTGGGTCCCCTTGGCTGTGACCCCCGCAGCTGGGGCCAGCGCAGGGCAGCTCTCCCAGCACTGAGTTCCCAAAGGACCGAAGCACCTGTAGCATGCACCCCGCTGACTCTGCCGCCACATGGTGTCACGTCCCGCTCAGCCCAGCCAGACGTAATTAGCTTGTTGAATCTCTTCTGCCTCCGGCCTCATGTTAATCACTTTTCACATTGCTTCCCTCCCAATTCCCTCTGGCCTGGCTTGCTCTTCTTGTTGCTGATGTGCCTGGAGAGGGGAGTAAGCGGACCCGGCTGGACACGGAGCAGGGACCCCACTCTGCTCCATTCTGCTCCAGAGAGGGGCTCTGAACCAGTGGATGGAGGGGCAGGGAGATTGCTCAGCCATGGAGAGGTGAGAAAATCGCAGGCTGGAGAAAAACCAATAAAGCTAGAGAGTGAGGGAGCCTGTTGGGACAGCACTTCTTTGGACCCCTGCTCAACTGGTACAGGATGAAACCTCGGGGTCCAATGGGAGAGGTTGGCTTGAAGCCAGCCTGGGGCTCTCTTGCATGGGGTTTTGTTGGGCTGCAGGGTGCTGCGAGAGCTCAACAGGGTCTCCTTCACCTCTCCCCTGCAAGGGGCAGGATTAAACCCCAGGACTGGGCACAGGTGAGGATAAAGACACTCTGTGCGGTTGTGTTCCCTGGAGCACAGGCAGCAGGAGGTCCCATGTGCTGTCCGTGCTTGCTTGCAGCATCCCCTCTCAGGGATGCAGGGAAAGGTCTCATTCTCCATGGGTGACTTCCTGGGGGTTGCTGTGCTGCTGGAGCAGGGGGTGGCCAGATCAGAAGCAGCTTTTAGGCGAGGGATGCGTAGAAAACCAGCTCAAAGAGACTTCCTAATAACCACTGCTGCCAGGCTGGGGTCTCTGCCCTGCTGCCCACAAGGCAGGGCTTTGGGTGGGCTGCAGGGAATCCCCACCCTGGAATTGAGTAGGCTGCGTTTCCCTCCAGCAGCAAGCAGGGTACCCAGGGCTGGCAGCCCCCAGCTACGGCTCCTCCATGTACCATGGATTTTGCATGTGGCTGTGACTTACTTGCTGGCACGGAGAGGCGCAGATGTTCCCCCAGCAGGTGAAGAGGGAAGAGGTGAGGGTGGCAGGTGTTTGTGGCGGTGATCGGTGGACAAGGATGAGTTCTGAGGCAGGGAGATCCTTGCGCCATGCTGTGGGTGCGTGCAGGATCGGGGCACTACCGGGGGGCAGGTTTGGTGGTCTGGGATGGGGCAGAGGTGCTGTCGTGGGCAGGACTGCTACCTGGGCTGGGTGGCAGTAGTGTCCTGGGGGACAGCGAGTGATTGAGCTCCAGGGTCAGTGCCACCACACGGTGTTGTTGGGGTGGGGGTCAGGAGCAGCTCAGCCTCCTCCACGGACCCATTGGTGCCAGCTCTCCACACCTCCACAGCTTTCCAGGGCTGTGGGGTGCCAGTACAGGGTGACAGCAGTGGGGTGCCCTGGGGGGACTGGGGTGAGAGCTGGTCCCTAAGACCCTCAGGCACATGCATGAGCTCTCCGCTCCCCTGCAGCCTGGGTGCCCTGAGGGACCCCAGAGGGTGCTGGGGCGGGAAGAGGGAGGGCCAAGGCAGGTCTCTCCTCCCCTGCCCTCCCCTCTCCTCCCTTGCTGGGTCTGTTGCTGCCAGACCAGCTGCCTGCTGGGGCTGCACGTCGGGGGGATGTCGGTTGCTGGGGCACCTTGGGACCCACAGGGGCTGCAAACGGTGGGCATCATTCTGCTGCTCTGCTCCAGCCTCAAGCTACTCCATGCCCTGGGCATCATCGACCTGGCAAGGGGAGGTGGGAAAGGGATGGGGATGGGGTTGCAATGGGATGGGGGTGTTGTGGTGGAGGTGTTCCTGAACTCCTGTCCCAGGGGCTGCAGGATGCTGGGGAGAGGTTTGGAGGAGGATTTAGTGTGTTTTAGGACATTTGGGAAGACAGAGTGTGGGAGGGTGTCTAGGGTGTGTGGCAGGATTAGGATGTTGAGAGCTGGGAAAGTGAGGGTGTCTGGAGTTTGGGATCTGGAGGTGCTTGGGACTTTTGGAGTGCTTGGGGGGCACTGGGGTGCAGGGGTATCAGGGATGTTGGGGTGCGAATATCTGGGGGCATTGCGATGTGGGGTGTTGGGGTTCAGGGTGCTAGAAAGTTAGGGTGCCAGGGAGCTTTAGGGTGGGGGGCATCTAAGTCTGGAGGCATTGGGGTGCAGTACTGTGTGGTGTGCTGGGGGACCTGGAATATCTGGAGTGTTAGAGCCTGTGGGATTTGGCATGCAGAGCTGGGCTTTGTCAGATGATAGGGGAAAGGGCTGCAGGTGACTAGGGCTGGGAGAGGGGTGAGAGCTGGGGACAGGGAGGGATGGATGGATGGATGTGGGGTGCAGCACCATGCAGGAGGAAACTTTCCCTGCAGCTGCGGGAATTGGTGGCTGTGGGGGGAGTGTGGCTAAAAGAGGCTGGAGCCCCCAGCCCCTTCCACCTCCCTGTGGGGTTGTGCCAGAGTTGGGGAGGGAAGGGGCTGCCGTGGGTGCTGAGCTCCCTGGATTGGCAGGTAGGTGCTGTGAACAAGGCTGGATGTGGCCAGGCAAGAGGACCTGGAATTTGTCAGAGCGAGGGATGCGGGACCTGTTGGTTGTGCCTGGCAAGGGTGGGAGTGCAGAGAGCTGCACAGTGCAGCTGCCTTGTCTGCTTTGTCTGCCGTCCTTGGCTCTGCCGTGGACAGCCCCGGCTCAGACAAGGGCTGCCAACAGACTTTGCATGAGTGAGATTTAGGGTTTGTTTGACCTCGTCCCCTCTGCCTCCCGGCTGGTGCTGGGGATGCTGCAAGATCAAGGGGGTGCAGATCTTAGGATGTGAACTGTGATGGGAGAATGTGCTGGTAGGAGTGATCAGAGGAGCAATTAGTGGCTGAGCAGAGGGAGGGGAGGTAGCCACTGAGCCCAGGAGTTGCTTTCAACCACCTCGTGAAGGAGGATGTCCCTGACCTGCCTGGGATCTGCTGGGCTGTGGCTGAAGCATGTCCAGGCTTCATCCATGCGCCTTACTGGTGAGGGTATGGATGACATCTGGGTGATGGGTATGCAGAGCACCAGCTCTCTTGTGGGACACGCTGCCTGCAGCAGGAGGAGCTGCTGCTCTCCTGCGGCATTTCTTGGGGAGCTCCTGTGGCACCTTGGATGCACTGATTCCTGCTGCCAGAGGTGTCCCTGCCATGGTGGTAGCAATGGGGCAGGATGTGTCCCTGAGAGTGGGATTTTGCGGTATATGGCTGTCCCGGTCCTGCAGCCTCACCTGCTCCTTTTGTGGAGCCCCTGAGCTCCGCTGTCCCTTGGTACCTGTATCCCATCCTATTCCTTTCTCGCAACATTTTGTATGTGGTGTGGTGTGACCTGAGAAATTATTATTCTGCCAGCATTTCCTCTTGGCACAGTCAAGCTGTCTGGCAGCGCTGTCACAGGCTGGGAATGGGGATAGCACCACTGTGATCCCCTCTGCTCTGCGTCCCCTTCTGACCCACGCCCCCATCTCTCTTCGGGGCCTGCTTGGCATGAGGGTGGTGCAGCCACTCTCCCCTCTCTGGCACTGAGGAACATCCCAGCACTGAGTTTCTGCTGTCCCATGAACTGCAGCTCTTGTGTGGCAGCTTTGCTGCTCCAAGTTCCTTCAGCTGGCTCTTCCTTCTTCACCCTTCCTGCTGGCTCTGGGTGTCCGATTTGAGGCTGTCGCCCGTCCCACCCCCAGGACAGGGCCTCTCTGTCCGTCCCCTGCCCCTGGAGATGCCAGCTCTGATTTCATTCCCCTAATGGATGACTGTCTGGTCCCAGAGACTGCTGCGGGCACCTTGGCCCTGGCTCTGTCACTGCTGACTGATGAGGGTCATTTGCAAAGCTGCTGCTGGCGGCACCCATCCTGACCCTCTCCAGGGCGGCTGAGGGAGCTTGCTGTCTCTTCCTCCTGCTGGGCTTCATTGCAGACCCCAGAGAGCTGTGGTCCCCCTGAGCAGGAGGTGGCACTGCCCAAGGCTAGGCTCTCTGCAAGGGGAGCAGAGCCATGGGCCACTGGACCCTGCTCAGAGCTGAGCCTTGCACAGGGATGATCGTGAGCCAGAGGTTGTAGGGGCAGCTGGGCTCAGCATCACTGCCTGGGTGGACCCAGAGCCGTGTCCTGGGAGGGGGAGCTTGGGGATGTGCCTCTGGCCTCCCAGGAAAAGGTGATGCTCTGGAGGGGGATGGAGGCTTTTTCTACTGAAAAGAGCATGTTTTGGGAACTGCTGACCCCTTCCCCGTGCTCGCCTGGGCCTGCCCTGCCCCTTCCTCTGGCTTGTCCCCCTACCCTGGCTGGGATTTGCCATCCTGTTTCCCAGCCAGGACATCTTAAAAGGCAGAGGGTCCCCTTGCCCAGCTGCCCGCTGCTGCCCCAGCCCTGCTCCTAGGGCAGGGTGCTTGGGCAGATTGTCCTTGGAGTACCAGCTCCTCTTGACCTCCAGACCGATGTGCTGTTGTCCCCAGGCCAAGCAGGGGCTGTGGGAGCTGCATAACCCACCCTGTAGCTGCTGGTGCTTTTCTCCCATCCTGGAATGGTGCTGTGCCAGGGCGCTGAGCTGGGGACACTGGGGGAGTCTTGCTGCTATGGGATGCACATCTTTCACTCATCGTGATGATGCATTTATTGACAGGTTACTGAGAGTGAGGGGAGAGATTTAGCACTGCCTGTTGGTTTGTTGTAGAGTCTTTTCGAGCAGAAGGGTGCTGTGGAAGGGGTGAACTGGTCTCCCCAGCCAGCTGTCACTGGGAGGGCTCTGGTGACTCTGGCTCTGTGGGGAGGGCGGGGACACGGTTATGCATTGAGGTGACCCTGTCTTCTGCTTTCTCTCTGGGGAGACCACAGAGCAGCCCAGGCGTGGGTCCTCCCTGGGAAGGGGATGGTCAGCCCAGCACTGTGTAACTCCCGAACATGGCAGCATGGGCTAGATCCAGTCCACAAGGACGCATGACCTGCTGGTGGCTCAATACAAAGTGGTCCACGGCCGTCCTGGTGGCGGTCAAGGCTGGGGCCTGGGATCTACCCACTGTGGGTCCCTTCAGAGGGACCCTTTCAGGGTTGCCTGTTCAGCAACCTCCAGCATTCATTCCAACAGTGTGTGGAGGAGGGAATGGGAAATCCCTTCCCGTTTTGGTGCTGCCCAAGGATGGAGGCTCTGTTTGTGTGTGTGTGCGTGTGCGCGCGTGTGTGTGTGTTTTGAAGTCGCTGGGTGTGGAGTGATGCGTGGGAAGTAACAAGCCACTTAACCCAGCAGACCTCCTGCCAGATAAAACACTGCCAGCCCCTTCTGTTGCCTTGTTTTGTGCCAGCCACTTGATGGCTCTTGCAGAGGGGTGGAGAGCAGAGTGACACCTGGAAAAAGTGCTGTCACTGGCAGGGACAGGGCTGTGTGCTGTGGGTATCCTGTGTGTCCAGTGGGGTGGCACATGGCCAAGCTCTGCCCCCCGTCTTTGGGCAAAGCTGCTTCCCAGTGAGGGGGAGGCTGGGGAGCCCCCAGACTTGCTCACAGTATGGATGCTGGGGGACAGAACGGGGACAGCATGTCCTCCCCAGCAGAGCCTTCGGGTGTACCAAAGCCAGGACAGCAAAACCCCAGCCCTGGTCACCTCTCTCCTGTTGTTAAGCTGCATGTGCTAAACGTGCTCCCTCCCCTGCCCCAGGGCCCCTGGAATCGGGCCCTCTTTAGTTTCGTCCTTAAGAAAACGCCCATGTTCTTTATTTTTTTTTTCTTTTTCCTTCTTTATAACAAACTAAAGTGTAACTTGCACCTGACCTGACCTACTGCACGTGCCTATACCTGCTGCCCCTGTGAGTCCAACCACAGTTTACTCTCTGTTGCATCTCTCTTACTGTGTGGTTTCCCTCCCGCCCTGCTCCCTCACCTGGTCCATCACCCTGTTGCTGGCTGTTGCTCTGCCTGCCCTGTCCCTTCCCCCTGGGTGAAGGGGCTGCTCCTGCCTCCCAGGTCTGTTCCCACAATTCGACTCTGACAGAGGGACCTGGCCCCAGGGCATCCTTGGAAGGCTGAAAGGTGCAATTTCCCTTTCCCTCTGCAAACTGAAGCCCTGGAAAAGTAGCTGGGACAAAATCCTGTTTTATGCACAAGTGATGCCTGCCTCCAGGAAGGAAAAAGCCTATATCCTCACCTGCCTGCAAACCCCAGAGCAGACAGGGGCCAGGCTGTGCTGCCAGCGCCAAGACCCTGGCCCTCCCCCTTGCCCCCATCGCCCTGTTACAAATTCCAGGGGGGTGCATTCATGCCTCCCTACCTGTTTGCATGTCACTGGCACCCTGCTGTGGATGCCACTTCCCTGGGGAGAAGTTTGCCCTCTCTGAGTGGCTTTGTGTGATGTCCTGCTGGGACAATGACCTCCTGGAGCTGTTCTCCATGGCTCCAGAGTGGTGGAGCTGCCTGCAGACTCACACTCCCCTCTGGGCGCTGAAGCTGGGTACCGTGCAGCATTATTTCCTCAGCACCCGGGGCTCAGCTCAGCCCCACAAGGCTGAGAAAGCTGCCGGAGAAGCCCCATCTGCTATCCCCCTAGAGAAACAACCCCAAAACCAGGGCTCAAGATGCACAGGCATTGACCTGTTGCATGCAGATGTCCAGGGCACTTGGAGCAAACGCCGTGACAGCAGATCCCCAAAGGGACTTTGCACCTTTCATCCCATCGGTGCCCCGTGACACTGTCTGCCTCTCTTTGGGGGCTGGAGCCCGGCATGGCCTTCATCCCCTCCCTGCCTGCAGCGTCAGTCCTGCGCTGTTTGCTGGCTTGAGGCACCGTGGGAAGGGAGGGAGCGGGTCTGTAGCCATGGGGCAGCGCCAGCAGGGAGAGATGGGGCTGAGCAAAGCCACTGGGTCCAGATAGGGGGGAATAGGGGTGGTAGTGGAGGGGATCTGTGCAGCAAGGGGGCTCGCTGTTTATGCAGGGCCCCTTGGAAGCGATGGCTACGGGCCAGGCTGTTGTGGGGAGCCCCTCACTCTGCCCCATAGCCTGGCCGAGGCAAAGTCCTGAGCCCTGTTCCCCTTCTGGCTGTCTCAAAGCAGGGCCCCAGGCTTGGATCCCATTGCCATGCTGGGGCGGGGGTGCATGCTGCAGACCGGGCTGCATGGCTGGGTTGGGTGCATGCTTCTCGTCCGGCTGTCGGGTACCACCAGGATCAAACCCGGCTGCGAGCTCTGGGGAGGATGCAATGCCCTGGCTCAGCCACAGGCTGTTGCTTGGGCTCCATCCTACCCTGCCTCCCTGCACAGCCCCTCGGAGAGGGGAGGGTCCCCAGGGAGCAGCTATTTGGCCTCTGGGCTAAAGGGCAGAGTCCAGCCCTGCCATCTCCTGGGTCTCTGGGCCTCTGGGTGTCTCCAGTGCACCCCAGCATGTTCCAATGTTGGGGGTGTGCATAGGCGCTGGGTATGGGTAGCCCAGCAGGGTTGCCCCTTTGTCATCCCCATCCTTCCCAAGGAGGAGAACTCCAGTGCTGGGTTTGTCCTGGGATGAAGCAGAAAGGCTGAGCAAGCCTGGGCTGGGCTTTGCCTTCCTGCTCCTCCTGCGTCGTCGTGCTGCATGTGCTGCCTCCGGCCCCACTCGCCCCTGTGCTGGGACCCCAACCCTGCCGCTCGCGGTTCCGGGGGCCGCTGCTCTGTTAACTCTTCTTCTGCTTGGTGACTCCTTCTTTCTTCCAGGCAACCCGCCGGGCCAAACTAAAAAAGCGCTGAAGCAGCGATTCCTCAAACTGCTGCCCTGCTGCCGGCCCAAATCCATCCCCTCGCTCAGCGAAAGCAAGTGCTTCTTCTTGCCTTTGTGTGTGTGTGTCCCTGGCGGTGCTGCTGCCTGCCCTCCGCCCTGGCCCGTCCCGCGGGAAAGGGACACCTCTGCCACCCCCCTGCCCTGGAGCTGGGGAGGTCAGGATCAGTCCTGCCCTGGAAAGGTCCGATCTGATGGGCTCAACACCCACCTCTGTTGTTGCCTCCTTCCAGGCTGGCTTTCCCCTTCTCCAGCTCCCACAGGATGCACAGCGGCGAGACCCGCTTTGGAGCTGGCTCGGGGCAGCGGGACCCTCCTGGTGCTGGTTTAAGCGCTGGGGGGCTGTTGCTTAAAGTTCAGTGTCGGTTTGGAGATGAAAGTGTGATGGGGGGGTAAAAGAGGCTTAGCAGGGAGTGAGCACAGAGCTGCCCAGAGCCCCCTACCCTCCCTGCACCGCGTACGCTTGGCCCCTTGGTGAGTCTGAGCCCCTGGCCGGAGTGTCCCCCTGCCCCATGGTGTGAGCTGAACCCCTGGGAGAAGAGGTGAGTATGGAGGGGCAGGGGCTGAGCTGACCCGTGGAGGGGGTGTACCTGCTGTGGGGCCACAGCCCCTCTTGGTTGCAGGGGGGTCTGGGGGTGCTGGCTGCTGTGGGCTGGGGTTGTGCAGCTTGTCAGATGGTGGGGAGAACTCATTGATGAAAACAGGGGCACAGGGGGCAGGAAAAGGTCTAGACAAGGCTGGGGGTGCATTTGAGGCTGGGGGTTCTGGGGAGCAGCTCTCCTGCTGGACACGAGCTCTGGTGTAGCACAGACCTGTGGGATGTCCAGGGTCTGGGCTCCACAGGGCAGATGCCTGTGCCAGGGGGAGAAGAAGGGCAGGTACAGGGGGTCTCTCAGCACTGGGAGGGGTTTCACACTCCCTTTCTGCCCAGCCTGGGCTGGGGGGGGGCTGTTGCCCAGTGTCAGCCATTGGTCTGCCCCCAGGGCGTCTCTGAGTGTCCCCTGCTGGCATAGACCCAAATCCAGCTGAGCAGGGCACCCCAAAAATGTGTCACTCTGGATGGGGTGTGCTGTGCAAGATGCTCCTCCTGCCCCCCCCCAGCACTGCAGGGCAGGCAGGACAGTGCTGGCCTCAGCCGCCCTCTCTTCCCCTGGGTTCCTTGCAGACAGCGTTGAGGATGAGTTTGAGCTCTCCACCGTCTGCCACCGCCCCGAGGGGCTGGAGCAGCTCCAGGAGCAGACCAAGTTCACCCGCAAAGAGCTGCAGGTCCTGTACCGAGGCTTCAAGAATGTGAGTACCCCTCGACCAGCTTTGCCAACCCCTCCCCCTCCACTGACGCGTCCAGCTCAGAGGGTGCTTCGCACCCAGTGGTGCCTGGGGTTTGCAACGGCTTTTGGGACCTTGGGGTTGAAGTTTATATCAGGCCACAGCCCGATTCCACCTCTAGGGAGATCAGTGGGGAGGCCTGATCCCGTGCTCCATCCCTGGGGTGTGGAGAGCCCTCTCCCTGGGTGCCTGGGATGCAGAGCCCCTCTGTTGAGGTATGTAGCCCACAGAATTAGGGAGATGTTCCACACAGCCTTGCCAGCCACCTCACCGGGCACCGCAGGGCCAGGGGACAAGGGAAGGGAGCCACAGGGATTTAGGCGGATGCTTAGCCCCTCTCTGCAATGGCAGAGTGGAGGTGACACTGTGGCTTGCCCTGGCAGGAGTGCCCAAGTGGCATCGTCAACGAAGAAAACTTCAAGCAGATCTACTCACAGTTCTTCCCACAGGGAGGTGAGTGCCCATCCCCATGCCCCGCATGGGGGTGTCTGTGGGGCGGAGGGTCACACAGCACCCCCTCACGCTGTCCGCCTCCCCCCAGACTCCAGCACGTATGCCACCTTCCTCTTCAACGCCTTTGACACTGACCACGACGGCTCCGTCAGCTTCGAGGTGAGCGGTGGCAGAGGAGGGGGTGGCAGTGGGGCAGGGTGGGCATGTTCCGTCAGGCACTGCAGGCTGGGCTGAGCAGTGTTACTGTTGCAGATGGATAGAGAGCTTTGCAGGGACTGCTGGTGTTTATAGTTCCCAGAGGCAATAGAAAAACAGCGAAAAGCAACAAAAACTGGGGCTTTCTGTATTTTCTGGCTAGTGTCTTTTGGGTACGCAGACTGGCAGGCACAGCAATGGCTGGGTCTTGTTTAGGCTTTGGATGAACACCAGGATCTGATGCAAGTTGTCCTCTTGGGTGCTGGGACCCAAGGGACTAGTGTGGGACATATTCGGGGACAAGCAATCAGTTTTCCCCAGGCTCTTTTTGATGCTCAATATTACCCTTGTCAGCCCAGCCCCAGGGCACATCTGCTTTGGGCCTGAGCTCTCCTTCTGCCGGAGGGACAAGCAAGGCTGTGCCCTCTGTGTCCGTGAGACCCTTTGTGGCTGTAACTCCTGTCTGCCTGCCTTGTCCATCCCTGCAGGACTTTGTGTCTGGGCTGTCCATCATCCTGCGGGGCACCATTGATGATCGCCTGAACTGGGCCTTCAACCTCTACGACCTGAACAAAGACGGCTGCATCACCAAAGAGGTGGAATGGGGAGGTCTGGGCTGGTCCCCAGGGCCAGCACAAGTCTGCACCCAGCAGGGATGAGGGCAGGACTTGGGGGTGTTGGCTGAGCTCTGGAGGAGAGCTGGAGGGGTCAATATTTACTGAGCTCAGCTTTACAAACAGGTCCCTCCTGGCACGGGTGTGTCTCTGGGGTGGAGGGTGGATGAGGGTGTGCTGCTTTGGGGCTTCATCACACATGCAGGTGCACACACACATGGCCCCACACCACGCACGGAGCTGGCAGGAACATGGCTGAGCACCCCACAGGTCCTTCGGGAGCATCACCAAAAGGGTGTGTGTTGGGGACTAGACAGATGCAGATCCCCATGTTGACCCTGCAACCCCCTTCCCTCCAGGAAATGCTGGACATCATGAAGTCCATCTACGACATGATGGGCAAATACACCTACCCAGCCATGCGGGAGGAAGCACCCAGGGAGCATGTGGAGAACTTCTTCCAGGTGAGATGAGCATGTCCTGGGGAAGCACAGCTCCAGCATGGAGCCAGTGGCTGCCCAAAACCTGGCATGGTGCAGGAGAAAACATCCCACACTGGGGATGAAGCTGGGCTGTGCTGGAGCCAGGGAGAGAAAAGGCCATTCTCGTCCTGCTGGGTGCTTGGGGACGGCTGGGGCAGGGGTGTGCTGTCTCCAGCCCCTGTGGGACCCAGGCAGGGGGTGCTGGGCTCTCCCTGGGGCTGTCCCTGCCATGCCCTCCATGCTGTGCTTGTCTGCAGAAAATGGACCGAAACAAAGATGGCGTGGTGACAATCGAGGAGTTCCTGGAGTCCTGCCAGAAGGTAAAGCCACCAGCAGCTCTGCTCTGGGGCTGGGCCACCTCCCTGTCCTTTGGGGACCTCTGTCCACTCATCACCCTCCTGGCAGAGAGGGGGTGAAGGCAGGGCTCCAAGGGGCAAGGCTGGGGCTCTGCTTTGGGAACCATATTCATGCCAGCATCCATGTGCGAATGAGCTGTGCATCTTGGCAGGGCTTGGAAACTGCCTGTGATCCCTGGGGCTCTTGTCCATGGGTCAGAGCTGCCATGAGGGTAAAGCCAGGTTTGGGGGGAGCTGCTCAGATTGATGCTCTGTGCTCAACCCACCCGCTCCCCACCTCCTCCCTGCAGGATGAGAACATTATGAGGTCCATGCAGCTCTTCGACAATGTGATTTAGCTCCCGGACCTGCCTCCAGCTGAGCTCTCCTGTCACCGGGCCCAGAACCTGCTTCTGTCTCGACTTTTCCTTCGAGCCTCCTCTCCGCTGGCTGCACAGACACCCCTGCGGGAAGGAGCCTCCCTTCCCAAGAGACGTGGTCGGCGCCGGGATCTTCCCTTCCCTCTGGGCTGGCTCTGCTTTCCTTGGGGGACCCCAAGCACGTGCTTCCACACGTCAGAGTGTGGGCACGGCTGGCATGGGGCGAGCGTTTGGCCCAGATAGACCTCCCTGCACCTGTTCTCAGCAGGGAAGCTGCAGCCTTGGGCTGCGAGAGAAGCTTCCCCCATGCACAGCACCCCATGCAGCCACAGCTTCCCCACCCCTGACTCTCCCCAGCCCCGGGAGACCCCAGCTCCAGCCCAAACCCTCCAGCGACGCTGTCTAGAAACCAATAAAGTCTTGCAATGGGCACCAGCGCCTCGGCTTCCTCCCCTGCCCCGGCCATGCCCTGCTGGGGGGAGTGTGGCTGGCATGTCGGCCATGAGCCACTGGCCACCCTGCTTGCCCAGCTCCTTGGCAAGCTGGGTGGGCAGAGGGGCCATGGCTGAAGGAGGCAGCCACACAGGCACCATCACTGCATGAGCTGTGGGGAGCAGCCCCTGATCCCAGGGGGGCTGGTTAGACCCAGGAGGCTCATTGCAACATGGGGAGACGAAAGGGACCCCGAGTTGCCTTCTTGTGGCACTGGTCCCCCAGGATGGAGGATGTTGGGCTAGGAGAGCTGCAACATCAGCCCCTGTCCCTTGAGTTCAGAGTGTTGGCACACCGGGGACCTCAGGGACCCCCTTTCAGGCTCCAATGGAGAGACACCCTTCCCACCCCTCCCCAAGGACACAAAAGCCAGGATATGGAGACACGCGGAGGAGGGAGGTGTGCTGGGCTCCGGTGACCACCCTGGCCTTTGGGCCTCACAGCATCGTTTGCTGCTGACCTTCCCCTGGTCCCATGCCCTGGCTTGTCCGAGCCTACCTGCTGCCCGGGATACTGGGGAGCGAGCAACGGGGTGGAGAGGTGTCCCCGACAGGCGTAGCCCTGTGCTGGGGGCATGGCTGAGCTGGCAGCTCCGAGGGGAGACAGTTGAGGCCGGGGCCGGCCAGGAGGCGTTGCTGGAGGGTCATCTTGGGGCAGGTGGGCTCAGCCCACCACAGCCATGTGAAACCCTGCCTGGGGACCCCGGGGACAGAGCTAACGCCCTGAGGCTCCCCATGTCTTTGTCACCGCCAGCTCCGTGGACCTGGGTGTGTGAAAGCAAGCCTGTCCTGCCCGCGCACCCCTCCGAGTCGTAGCTGGGACAGCGATGCCCATGGGCTCATGACCCCATGCCAGCCCCAGAAGCCCTTCTGTGCGATTAATCCCACAGGCATTGGGAGCGTATCCAGCGCCGGCAGCCCCTGCCTCTGCTGCTCCAGCCTCCGCATCCTTAGCAGCCGAGGGCGATAGGGGCTGGCTGGAGCTGTGGTGTCTGGGATCAATAGGGAAGGGGTGAGCGAAGCCAGTAGCTGTGCTGGGCTGGGTCTCAGACCCAGGTCGAGCCCCTGGTGTTGGAGCCATTAGAAACGTCCCCCCCAGGGCCCTGAGCCAAAGCTACGGGGCTGTTCCCCAGCGGGACCATCCCTGGCCCAGCCTTTGCAGACATTATGCGTTTTTTAGGTTCACCCAACACATTGTTCATCTCACAGTCCTGTTCCTGGGTTTGCTGTGGGGCCGAGCTCCCACCTGCAGTCTCCCAAGGGTGGGAGGGCAGGTATTCTGACCCTTACCCCTCCCGTCTCCTTCTCCCCCGTCCTCCCTCCTCCCAGGCTCTCTGGGGTACCCACCGTCCCCCGCCACGCGGAGCAGATGCCACCGCCTCCTCCCTCACACTGCAGGTCGCATGGTGTGACCCCCCCGCCCCGGGGCATGGTGACCCACAACCCGCTTGGCATCTCCAGTCTGTATATTTTGTATTATAACAATAGTAATTTTTAAAAAAAAAAAAACAAAAACAAAAACAAACAAACAAAAAAACCAAACAAAAAAACCAACAATAAAATCTAACCACAATCGCTATGCACACCACCGGTATGTCTTTGCATCTGTCAGCCGTCTGGGGTGGGACAGGGGAAATAGGGGCTGAGGGTCTCTGCAGGGGGTTGGCAGCCTTTTTGGGGTGCTGCAGCTGCAGGGTGCTCTGCATGGGTGCTCTGGGAGGTTGCATGGGGGAGAGAGTGCACAATGAGATGGCCAGTGTCCTGAACAGCCTGGCCATGCCATCAATGACCCCGTAAATATAATCTTTCCTCTGCTAAGAGGCTTTAGGCTAACAGGGTCTTACACCAAGCATGTCAGGTCTCAGGAGTAGGGCTGTCAGGTGTGTTTTCAGCTTGTCATGAGATGCTGCCGGGTGAACCCAAGTTTGGGACCAGATGGCCCTTTTTAGGACATGTCATTTAAGGCTGAGCTAACAGGTAGGTGGTCCTTGAGGAGGTAGGTATGGACTGGAAAGGGGTTTTTCCTTAGGGACATGAACTGATGGGCAATCGCTGGTCCTTGGAAAAGTGCAGCCTTGAGAACTGGGAAAAGTGGCTTGAAGCAAAACAAAGAGGAAAAAAGAAGCAGGTAAGTGAGAAACCAGCAGAACAACAGTATAATAGACTTGATGTGGGACAGTGACACCTCCAGTGTTACGCAGTCTGTGTCCCAGGAACTGAAAGCTCAATGTGAAGAGCTGCCTGGAGACCCAAACATCTTAAAATAATGAGCTCTGGCTACAGGAGGAATTACCATCATGGGACTAGGAGAGCTGTGAGCCTGCTCTTTCCAAAGCCTCTGACTCCTCAGGGATCTTTTTGACCTGCTGGCAACCACCCAGGTCTGCGTACAGCAGCGTGAATGGGCCTGAGTATACTTTCCCCCTCTAATCCACTCTTCCCAGTATATCCTATCCCCTGTGAGCTCTGCCTGGCTGGTTGCTATTTTGGGTGATGCCATCTGTGAGCTTGACATGCCCTCCCACAGCACTGGGATGCTGCGAGCCACGGGTGGGGTCCAGCTCCCCAGGATAAGGGATAGGGGTGACAAGGGGGAAGAAGGTGCTGTGGGACTCAGCCCTCAAATGCCACCATAGCCTTTCCAGGCCAAATGGGAATAGGCTTGTCCAGGGATTGCTGCCGATAGCTATGGGGCGGGGGCGATGGCTGGGGATGGGATCAAAAAATAATCTTTGCTTATCTCCACTCCGGGGAAGGCGCTGAGGGCAGGGAGCACTGGATCAGTCCAGAAGCTGCTCTCTGAGGCAGAGCTTGGGACCAGGTGTCCCTTGTCAGGATGTGGCATTTAAGGGTGGGTAAGAGCAAAGTTGTTGGGTCTATGCTGAGAACAGAGGTAAGGGCTGGTGGGCCTTTGGGAAAGGGCAGCCTCGTGTTGTTTCAAGTCATCTTTTTCACAGCTTTCAGAGGAAAAAAAGAATAGTAATTGTGTGGGAAAACAGCTGAGCAACTGGGTGAGGCAGCTGATGCAGCCTGGGGCAGTGATTCACTCCAGCATCCTGAATACTGCCTAGAAACACAAACATCTTGTAAAAGGATGAGATCCCAACACTGGGGGAATTGTCACTGCAGGATTATTTTGGGATGATCAAAGCTGTGAGTGTAAGCCTGCTTCAGGGTCCCTTCTCACCTAGCAGACAACTGCCCAGTTCTGCATATGGTCATATGAGATTATTGTGTGTTTTCCACCCAAATTCTGTGCATGTCTCCTGTGTTAGAGCACTTCTGTAAAGTCTTGTTGTGTATTAATATATTTAGCTAGTTACTATTTAGGGATAGCAGTACAATTGCTATTTTTTGCTCTTTGAAAGCTTTAAATTGGATGCAGTGGTAACTAGAGATGCTCCTTGGCCAGGGTCTCTGCTGCAGCTTCCTGAGCATGGGTATAGATGGAGCCAGAAACACATCTGTCTTGTGTTTCTTGTTATGCCAAAATTTCCTCAGTTAAAATAAGCTCGAAGAGCAGGAAACAGACTTCAGAAAATACAAGGCAGGGTCTGGGGAGAGCTGCATGAGCTGGATAGGGGCAAACAGTGTGCAAATTAGCAGGGGATATGCTCTTAATCAGAGTTTTAATCAATTTTGTTCGGTTTTGGCTGACACGACGTGGCTGCGGTGATGTGTGCAGCCTTCCTCAGCCCCTCCTTGCAGGCTGGGGTTTCCAGAAGCTTTTTGCTTACTGGTTTCTTATCGACTGTTACCTGCTGTGGCCAGCCCAGTGCTGGGTGGGCTGGAAGGGTTACCTCACTGACCCGTGGGAGGTCTTCTGCCCAGCCCTGCAGTCTGAACTCCTGCTCTGGGGGCCTGTCGCTCGCAGCCCCACATGCCCCCATGTAGCTGCAGCTTCTCCCTCAAGATGCACTGTCTGACCTCAGGCACCTTCTCTGATTTACTGAGATGATCCCAGCTTTGTAGCCTACCCTCCTAGCCCCTTCCAGGCACAGAAACATCTGCAAGCGTAGCATCAGCCGAGCAGTGCTGGGAGAGAGCGGCCGTAGGGGCTTTTCCCCACCCGCGGCCTCTTCCCGCCCCAGCAGCCTGGTCTCCCATCCACGCCGCAGCCCCAGCGGACCCTGCTCAGCTTGCGGAGCGCCGCCAGAACTGGGTCACGGCCCAAGGGAACCGGCGCAGGCGCACTCCCGCCCGCGCGGCTTCCGCGGCCCGTCCCCCACCCCGGGACGCGCACGCGCAGAGCCGCAGTAAATACTTCATTTCCCCCACACACCCCGGCGCCGCTTCCCTACACAAAGCCCAGGGCGCATGCGCGCTCCCCCCACCCCGCACCTGCGTGTTGCGCCACTGCCGCCTCCCCCCCTTCCCCGGGGCCTCTCACGCATGCGCGGCGGGCACCCGCCGGCTCTTTGCGCAGGCGCAGTGCGCGCCCTTCCGCGTTCCGCGCATGCGCCGTGGGCGAGCCTCCCCCCCGCCCGCTCACTGAGGTAACTCCCTCTCCCCAGTCCGTTGTTCCCGCTCGAGTGGCGCGGTCCCGGCAGCGCGGCGGCAGCGGGGCCGTTAGGCCGCGTCGTTCCTTCCCGCGGTGGTAGAAGCTCCCCCGACCCTCGCGGCGGCCACTCCGCGCCTCTCCGAGAGGGGCGGCTGCGGGCAGAGCGGTGCGGACCGGTTGGGGCCGGTTCCCCGCGCAGGCGCAGGGCCCCGTAAACAGGAAGCGGCGGCGGCCCGGAGCGGCGGAGACAAAGGGGTTGTGGAGGGGAGAAAGGAGGGAGTCGGGTTGGCTCGGCTCAGCCCGGCCCAGCGAGCGGGGGTCCTGGCGGCGGGCAGCAGGATGGTGCAGAAGGAGGGGCAGGCGGCGCTGGAGGAGCCCCAGGGCAGCCCCAACCCGGCCGGAGTGCCCGGCGCTCCCTTAGAGCCGCCGGGCGCCGCCGCGGGGCCGCTCCCGGGAGGCGAGGAAACCGACACCGAGACGGAGACCGCGCTGGGCTCCCGCCGCTTCCTCTGCGGCGTCGTCGAAGGTAAGAGCTCTCAGAGGGGGTGTCCGATNGGGGGTCGGTATCCACGGGAGACGGGGGGCGGGAGGGGCAGACCGGTCCCAGCAGGCACTGCTGTTCCTTGTCTCCTCCCCGGGAGGAGCCCGCTCTGCGAGCAGGTTGGTGCGCGGTTCTTGGCTGCGGCTCCCTCCGCTAGAGAGGGCTGGGGGGGCGGGGAGGAGCCGCGGCTCCCGGGCGGGGCTGCCGCCCCCGGGGCTTGTGCTGGAAGCTGTTGGCTAGCAGGGAGTGCCCTTTGGTGGCAGCTGTTCGGCGGGGAGAGGGCAGGCCTGGCATCCCCAGCGAGCCGAGGATTCCTAATGGAGGCTGAGGCCGTGCTGTGGCTCGCTTGCTAGCACACGTCTAAAGGGGGAGGTAGGGGAGAGAGGAGAGCTACCGTGCGATTATCCCAGCTGTACGTGCTCTTCCTGCGTTCTAGAGGCTCAGATTCAGTTTTCTGGGTAGGGAGTAGGCGATTCCATAGACATCTCTTCTGGAATTAATATTAAATGTTCCCTGTTTTCTAAAGTGTTGTAGCTTATCACTTTAATTGCCCTGTAGAACAGTTCTCTTCTGTCTTTTGGCATAGTTGCAGCGTTAAAAGGTGTAAATTGTTGCAGAAGCTGCAGAATGAAGGGACTCCTTTTGTATTTCTCAGTAATTACAGAATTTATCTGCATTTCTGACAGGTCAGTTAAGGTAGATGGTTGAAAGCCAGCAAGAAAAATGGTTTATTCCCAACATAATAGTTGTCTTGGAATCGCTCTGAATTCCTGCGGACTGCTATTATTTCTGTATCTATAATGAATCTCCAGTAGGAGAACAAAACTATTAACAGATGGAGTGGAGAGTGAAGCAGGCAGTTTATCAAAGCCGGTATCTGCATTGCTTGCAGAATGCCTTTTGTTCATATCTTTAAAAGAAGAGACCATTTGGCTCCTGTAAATGTCACTGTGCAAAGTGAGAGATAACAGTGAACAGAAATACAGGTCGTAACAGCATGTTTTCTCATGTTTCTGTTGATACACCTTTACCATGGATCACCTGTTCATCCAGGTTTATATCAAAACCACTGCATACACCATAATCATTTTTCTTGTCATTTTAATTACATTGTTGATCTCCTCTGCATATATTTTGGTGCAGGTATTCTTAGCTGTACTGTGCACAAAGCAAAGCTAGAAAATGGCCTCTGCCCAATTAACCAGTCTAACACTACTTAAGAGTTACCAGTCCAACATGAATATGCATGCAAGAATAAAAGCAATAGGAGAGTGTTTAAAAAAACCCACAACAAACCAAACAAAAAAAACCAACCAAAAAAAACCCTTGTTGTGGTGAATGAGGTAAATGGTAGTGGGTGAAAACATCTGTCTCTTTAGTGACTCAAGAGAATTATAAGGGTAAGAGAAAGCCAGGGATTAACTTCAGAAGTGTAGATAAATACTTAACGTAGAGCAGCAGGTAACACAGACCAGAGATACGGTGAGATGAAAGCAATGAGATGGACGATTTGGATCTTTTCTAGAAAAGGAGGGGGGGGGGGCAGGGGGTGTCAATTGGCCAAATACTGGATATGCACTTTGAGAATGTGAAGAGCTTATCACAGATATCAAATTTACTCTTTTGGGGAGCAATAAGATCTAAGAGAGTACAGGATGCAAAGCTCCGGTGCTCTGCCTCCCGAGTATCCTGGCTTTTAGAGATGGAGAGCGTGGTAACTGGGATGAGCTATTTGGCATGATCTGTTGACTTTGTATTAACCTGACACAGTCTTGAGGGAGTAAAACAAAACCAGGTTGATCTTTAGCTGGACAGAAAGATCCAAGAATTGTCATCAGATGGTGACGTTAGTAATCTAAGAAAAGCGGTGACAGATAGAAAAGTATTGCTTTGGATTAGCAAGTTCTCATCAGGTTTTTTTTGTCATGGTTTCAGCTGGGATGGAGTTAACTTTCTTGCTAGCAGCTGGTGTAGTGCGATGTTTTGGATTTGGGATGAGAAACAGTGATGATAGCCTACTAATGTTTTTGGTTGTTGCTAGGCAGTCAAGGCCTTTTCTGCTTCTCACACTGTGCTGCCAACCAGCGGGCTGGGAGGGGACATGGCCGGTACAGCTGACCTCAGCTGACCAAAGGGATATTCCATGCCGTGTGATGTCATGCTGAGCATGTAAAACTGGGAGAAGGAGGAAGGGGGGGATGTTCAGAGTTATGGTGTTTGTCTTCCCAAGTAACCATTAGGTGTGATGGAGCCCTGCCTTCCTGGAGATGGCTGAACACCTGCCTGCCCATGGGAAACAGTGAATGAATTTCTCGTTTTGCTTTGTTTACATGTGTAGCTTTTGCTTTACTTATTAAACTGCCTTTATCTCAACCCATGAGTTCTTTTACTTTTCCTATTCTCTCCTGCATCCCAGCCGGGGAGAGTGAGCGACCAGCTGTGTGGTCCTGGTTGCTGCTTGAAATTAAACCATGACATTTTGTTATCTGATTTTCATGTTGTTTTTTTGTTTTTTATAGTAGGCCCCTGCTCTGCTTTAGGCTACTACGTCTGAGACAGTAATATTGTAGGTGAAGCAAAAGTATTCCAGACAAGTTAGGAGACATAGGTGGTATTCATTAGGTATCACAGTAATTCATTCCTTTTGTAGGTTGTTGGGCTTCCTCAGGGCAGCATCAGTCAGAATTGGGTAGCGCTAGTGAAAATGAGAAATTTGTTCAGGGTGAAATAAACTGGGAAGGTTTTGTGCCTTGCCAACTGCTCTCTTGTTTGTTCCTCTGTTTAACTGTCCTCCGTTTGTCACTTTGCAGTTTGTGAGGAGTAGTACTTACTTGGCTTTGCCACTTCGTGGTGCCAGTTAGTCTAAGATCACTCTGACAGACTAATTCTTAAAACTTGAGCCTGCTTTAAGCTTCTTAAAAGAGCATTGTTCACTTAACAGGTAACTGAAATACTTGTCAATATGTGGAAAATGCTTTGGTTGCATCGGTTTTGAATTTTGAAAGGTGGTAGGAGGGTGGTTTTGACCTCTGTGAGACCAAATATTTACGGATTTACAATGGTGAATGGCTCTGGAAATGAAGACAATATCTACCTTTTGAACTGGTGTTCTGTGGGAACTTGTAAGCTTTGTGTATTAGGAGCATCATTCATCACTGAGTGGCCGTGCTGTTTGAAAATAAGAGCTTATTAAATTTCAGTGTTGTTTCAGTCTCTGATCTTTGCACAAACTGCCGAGCTGAAGCTTTGTTTTGAAGTGCCCACTTGTGGTTAAACTGTTTGCACATAGGTCTAAGTGAATTTACTTGACTAGGAGTGCATTGAGAGTGCTTTTTAAAGTATTATGTTTCTAGAATGGAAGGATTAGATTTTAAACCAGAAGCAGTTACAATTTTCATGTAATTCCATGACTTTCAGTATACACTATTCTAAAATCACTTGTGTAGACGCTTTTATATGATTATTCAAAGACATAGTCTTAGCTTTTAAAGATGTGGGAGTTGTAAAGAAAGATATCGATGTGCAAGTTAATTTTGACAATTAAAGCATATTAAGCTGAATAAAAGGAATGAAATCCTAAGCATTTTGTTGACTCATGTGCATTTTTTTTTTAATTACACATCATCTGCCTCAGTATACTCCGTGTTTGTACTTAGTATTCTAATCTGTACCAGTGGTTAAGCATTTCTGAGCTGGTAAATATTTTCAAGTATCTTCAGTGTTCACATTGCAAACATCTATTTTGTAGGTGTCTGGAGTGATAGTTTAATTAGGTTATGACTGTTCAGTCTGCTCTTATAATAATGCTGACTTGACTTGTCAAGGGCATATGCTCAGGAATACAGTTTGTATTCTGAAAATTAATTGCTTCAGTGGCCAAAATTATAAGACCTTAGATCATAAGTAATGAAGTAAGTTATAATTGCATTTTAAATTTAGATCAGTTTAGGTTATTACACTTTCTCAGTGCTGTCTAGATTTTACTTTTTCCTTTCTGGATTGGGAGGTTTTTTGATGAAAGTAGCAGAAGAGAGAAGAAAATGGTGGGCTGTCATATAATGTTTCAGGGAGCAGACGTAATCTAGCATCTAACTGGGTAATTTTAATCTTGTTTCCTGTAGGATTTTATGGAAGACCTTGGGTTATGGAGCAGAGGAAAGAACTTTTCAGAAGGCAAGTCACGCTTCCTCTTACTGCAGCACATTCCATCACAATATAATCATAATCTTCCACTTAAGCCTGAGAAGAATTATTGTTCTAACCTAGAGCAGCTTTTTGCCTAATACCGGTATTCTTAGGGGCTCATATTCACCTTTCTGTCTTGCCTAAACTGAATTTGTCTAATATCAATTGTGCGTAAAGTTACTGTGACTTAATGTTCAGTGAAGAAAAAAATAAATTAGATCAAGTAAAACGTAGAATTCCTGATTTTGTAGGCTATTCTCCCAATTAAGGCTTTGTTTCCTATGTTTATAGACTTCAGAAGTGGGGACTAAATACATACCTGTATGCTCCAAAGGATGACTACAAGCACAGGATGTTCTGGCGGGAAATGTACTCTGTGGAGGAAGCAGGTAACTGCCTTTATTTTTCCTCTGTGTTTTCTATAAATAGGCTTTTGAATGAGTTGGACATTGCTACACATGCTTGTGTGTGTTTAATCACAGTAGCCATTTCCAAAGGTGAGTGGAGACCTGTTCTTAATGCCCTGCAGGTGTATTTAGTGGAACTCTGGTACAAGCATGGATTTACTTCTTTTAACTATAACTTTATAGGTGATTTCTAAAACTGCTTTTCAGACTTTGTGTTATGAGATTTACTTTTTCCCAGGGAAAGGTTGCTCAAAATTATTCCTCTGGCTCTTGAACATCTGGGCCATATTTTGAAGTAGAAATTATTTGCTTCAGAAAAGAGAGACTGATGAGTGAATAGCATGCCCTCTTATGTCGTTCATTAAGTGTTTGTCTCGATGAAGAGAGTACCAGTTAGAAAAGCAGCTTCTGACTGTTTAGTCTGAACATAAAAGACCTTTTTAAACTGGTGTGAGGCTTTTTATCCACCTCTGGCATTTACGGGGTCTACAGTGTTTTATTATCCTGTGGGGATTATCATTTTCCTTGGGTGAAAGGAAAAATGATGCTTGCTTGAAACTAAATAATCCTTCTCGGAAGCCTCTTTGAATCACTGCAGAAATATAACCTAAAGGATACTGCAAGGTAATTGCCAGTAACAACAAAGATTGTTAAATATTCTAAAAATAATTCTCTTTATTCATTGCATGGAAAATTAAATTTGAAGTTTGTTTCTTAAAGCAACTACTTCTGCACAGTGATGTTAAAACCCTTTTTCACGTGCCCTAAGCTTCAGTCATATGAATAGTACGTGAATCAGTGTCACGCAGGGTGATATTGCTACACTGAATTGTCTCTTAGTATGTGTGACAGAAGTGGAAAAAGTGAGTAATAATTCTAGAACTGTTGGTGTGCCTACTGTAAAAACAGACTACATACACATTTGTGTCTCAGCGTTGAGATAAAGAGAATTTTTAAAACACTTAGAATTTTAACGTGGAAAATAACACTACGAGGACAGCTGTTATATTCCTTTTGGCATAATTTCTGAGGACTCTTCCAAATGATGTGGTGCTTTTTGCTCTGCTAGTTTTAAGAAATTATAGCAATTTTTTTTATTATGGTAGCAGAAACATCTGCATTTTGTAATTTATTTATAATGATGTCCGAACATTTTTTTTAAATTATTGAATTCTTCTGAAATGTTTGAATTTGATTTCCAGAGCAGCTAATGACTCTAATATCTGCTGCACGAGAACATGAAATAGAGTTCATCTATGCAATTTCACCTGGACTTGACATCACTTTCTCCAATCCTAAAGAGGTGTCCACGTTGAAACGCAAGCTGGACCAGGTAAGTGAGACAAATTTACCACAGTTGCAGTTCTACTTAATTTGAAAACTTCAGTACCCTGCTCACTCTTGCACCTTTTCACTAGCTTATTTAATTTTTTCAGCACTAGCATTAGTTTGGATGCCTCTGAACAATTCCAAGGGATGTGTTCAGGTTGTATTATAGAAATGGAGAGTGATCATCTAGAATTAAAAAAAAATAATAATCTCGTATTGGATTCCGAAAGCTATTCCTGGACGCTTGTCTTCAGAGTATTTTAGGGCCGTGAAGCCAAGATGCATTTCCAAAGCAAAAACTCTTATCTAGTATAAATGTCTTTGGAGAAAGACCTGACATACACATCTTCTGTGTTCTCATAATTGACTTCTCTCTTTTGTCCAAAAGCTGTTACAGAGCTAGCTTTTCTCCAGGTGTCTGTCCAGTGAGATCAGATTTGGATTGTTGGATTGTTAAAGCTGGAACAGACTGCAGATCTTTAGATGTCTAATTTTTGACAAAAGTGGAGCAGTGGGCATTCATTGTGAGGCCAAGTCTATCTTGCCCCCTCTACCTTGTTTCCCCTATTCCTGTGACTTTTCCTTTCAAAAATTCTACAGTTTGATTCTGAAATAAAAATAATTTAAAAAAATAAACCTTTTGCTCTTGTCTCTTGTATTAGGTTTCCCAGTTTGGCTGCAGATCTTTTGCACTGCTTTTTGATGATATCGATCACAATATGTGTGCAGCAGACAAAGAAGTTTTCAGTTCCTTTGCTCATGCACAAGTCTCGATCACAAATGAAATTTATCAATATCTAGGAGAACCAGATACATTCCTTTTCTGTCCTACAGGTAAAATGAGATGAATCATTTAGTTCAGTCTTAAAGGATGGGCTCTATTATCTTACTGGTTGAAAAGCTGGTTTAGTATTTAATCATTGCTTTAAGGAGTATTTTGGGGTTGTTTGAAGAAATTGACTTATAAAGAAAGGTTCAAGTAATTCAAATGTATGCAGAGACTTTGCCAGATCTACACATCTCTGAAAAACTTAATGCCAAGCAAAGAACACAAATTGATAGAATGGTTAAAGACCTTTGAACTGAAAATTAGGTTAAAGGAAGACTTCTATTTGACTTGTACAAAAATCTTTTTGCTTCTTGATCTGGCTAGCTGTTAATTT
Source organism: Chionis minor (assembly GCA_013398295.1). NCBI lineage: Eukaryota > Metazoa > Chordata > Aves > Charadriiformes > Chionidae > Chionis > Chionis minor. The sequence goes on along the minus strand of VZSF01008280.1, from coordinate 20,041 downwards.
CTTAGAATTTTCTTAAAATGGAGGTACAGCACAGTCTGTGCTCACTTCTGTCATTGGTACCTGTTTTTAATAAGATTACCATTTGTACTAGTCACCGAGTCTCTTTTTATTTATTAAAAAATAAGATGACTTGCACTTGAGTCCAGTCATTGCTTTTTTAAATTGCAAGCTTCCTCTAATGCCTGTAAGAGTATTGCAAGGGAGAGGGAATCGCTAGGTTCAGTGGCATGGATTGTTGCAAGGAAAATTCAATTCAGTAGCAATGTTACTATAATTGTTAATTTGTTTATCCCTTTACGCTGTAGTAGTTTGGTTCTGTTGCAGACCTCCTCTTTCACTCTAAAGACATGGGTTCTGGTATTAATATTTTGAGGTATTTGCACTTCATAATCAGTCTTAGGGTTTCTAGTTCTCTTGTGTATTGGCTGCTGCAATCTACCCTTCTGTTTATGGCCTTAATTAGATTTTTCCTGATTTTGACATTTGCGCAATTTTAAATAAATTCTCTACCTTTCCTTTCTGATCTTTATGCTAAATATAATCCATAGTGTCCTTTTTATTTATACACTAGACTTTTGGGCCTTTCTTGGTTAAATTTTATAGATGTTTCTTTTCTCAAAGGGCAGTATTCTATCGATGCACTTGTGGGATAGTTGGGTGTGTTGTCATGTGTGGATCCTTTGACTAACAGCGATGTTCTCTTTCCTGTGCAGAGTACTGTGGAACTTTCTGTTATCCAAATGTTGCCCAGTCACCATATTTACGGACTGTAGGAGAAAAGCTGCTCCCTGGCATTGAGGTGTTATGGACAGGTAAAAATTATTTGGTTTGGGGTTTTGTGGTTTTTGTGGGGGTTTTTGTTTGGGGTTTTTTTGTGTGTGTGTGGTTTTTTTGGGTGTTTGGGTTTTTTTTTTTTTTAAATTCACTGATGGTGTTAAAAATGATTTATTATCGGTATTTAGTAAAATAAACTGACTACTTGGGGAATGAATCTTCAAGTATATGCGAAGGCCTCTGATTATCCTGTTTCCCTCTTAGGTCCGAAAGTTGTATCCAAAGACATTCCAGTAGAGTCCATTGAAGAAGTTTCTAAGATCATCAGGAGAGCACCAGTTATCTGGGATAACATTCATGCTAATGATTATGATCAAAAGAGGCTTTTTCTTGGGCCTTACAAAGGTCGGTCAACTGAGCTCATCCCTCGACTAAAGGGAGTTCTGACCAATCCAAACTGTGAATTTGAAGCCAATTATGTTGCTATTCACACGCTTGCAACCTGGTACAAATCTAACATGAATGGAGTGAGAAAAGATGTGGTGATGAGTAAGTATGCATGACTGCTGGGATCTATGCTTAACCATATAAGTTGTACTGTTGATTTTTTTAATGATTCTAGCCTTTCCTTACCAACTCTTTAAGATCACCTAGTGTTTTCTACCCCGTAAGTAAATGGCAGTTGCCTGAAAGATAATGAGCATCTAGATTGACTTCCTGATTCATTGACTTCCTGGGAAGTATCTGTAGCATCTCTTTAGTCTTGAGATGTTCTGTGGTTGTATAAAAAGCACTCTCAGCAAGCAATTTTAATGTCCAAATTTGACATCAGTGCCCACAGATTTGATTTCATTGTACTATAAGCAGTTCATATCAAAAGAGAAGCTCTGAATAGCAGAATATCTTGTTTCTGCATCTTGTTTCTCTATTGGCATTGATGGTGACCATAGTTTTCCATTTTTTTTAAATTAGGATGTAATGCTTTGTCCTTCTTTGTGAAATAAGGCTGTTAGAGAGTTCTTGAGTGCCTTGTCTAACATGACTTTTTTAAATGAAACTTGCATAACTTTTAAAAACTTGTCTCTGTAGCTGATACTGAAGACAGTACAGTTTCTATCCAGATTAAGCTGGAAAATGAGGGGAGCGATGAAGATATTGAAACAGATGTTCTCTACAGCCCACAAATGGCTCTGAAGCTTGCCTTAACGGAATGGTTGCAGGAATTTGGGGTACCCCAGCAATACAGCAGTGAGTCTGATTTGGTGTTGTTCCGGGGTTGGTAGAAAAATGGGGTTAAATGTTCAGTGCTTGCATTTAGATAAAAAGTATTCTGGCAATTTGTATACTTTTCAGTTGGAAGTATTATCTGCCTCACTAAATGGGGAAACATTAATAAAAAAGAATGCTTGGTGTTCTATAGTGTGCCTGTAGTGCCCTGACTGATCAGCAGAACCTTGACGTATGATCCTTTGGCACTTACGATACAAGGCAGGAAAGAGTCTGGATCTTGCTTGTTCCACTTGTTACTAGACTTCCATGGGACCTGAGAGAATAGGAAGAATAGTCTTTCTTTGAAGTGGGTGTAAGATTATTGTAAACTTCAGTTCTGACCCAGAAAAGTCTGTGTTCTAGTTGTTTTAAGATGGTGCTATTTTTCTGAGTTTCTGTCTACAGAAATCAGCTGGGTTCCTTCCAGCGTTGTACACCTTTCTTGTAGCAATGGGAGCTTGGGATCTGAGGTGTAAAGTCTGTTTTTTCTCAAATGTGTGTTTGAGGTGGTCAGAGCGGCCTTCTGTGATAACTGGTGGTGGAATGGAAGAACCTCTTCTGCACCAGAGCAGATCTGGGAGGAGTTACCCTTTTGAACTGCTGTAGGGTATCTGATCTTTCTCAAACTCAGCTGTAGCAAAAACGTTGTGTGAGGACTGGTGATTAAGGGGTCATCTTCCTCCATTTTCACAGAATGGTTTAGGTTGGAAGGGACCTCTTGAGATCTCCTAGTCTATCAGCCTTGCTCTAGCAGGGTGACTTTAGAGCAGGTTGCCCAGGACTCTGTCCAGTCAGGCTTTGAACGTCTCCATTTTCCCTAGGTTAAAGACATTTTTGCAGTTGAAATATTTAAGCATTAATCCTTTTATTTTAAAGCATGGCCTATATCCAAGTAAAACTTTAATGAGTTTGCTGGTACAGAGGGAAAAAGTTAACTTTGAGAGCTTTTTATTCTGATGGCATAGTCAGAAATGCTGCTGGCAACGCATTGATATTAACTGATTTTCCTAACTTTTCCTCCATCTTGTCTTTGCTTACCAGATAATGTGGAGGGGAAACTTGCAAAAAACTAAGTCAGTAGTTAGAATTAAAATGACAAAAGTGAACAGGCAAGGTACCAAAAGGAAACTGCACAGATTGGATGCCACGGCAACAGGATCATCCGTGATTTGCAGAAGTTGCTGATTTGAATGTTAGTTGGTGGATACTGAAAACTCTAAACTTGTTTCTTCTTATTCTCAGGTAGGCAAGTGGCCCACAGTGGTGCTAAAACTACTGTAGGGGATGTAGGGCCTCTGGTGGCACCATCCTCTCTAAATGCAGCAACTGTGGTTACCACAGTTTACCAAGAACCCATCATGAGTCAGGGGGCAGCGCTGAGCAGTGAGTCACCGGCCTTGGTAAAGGAAGAAGAGAAGAAGCAATCTGACGAGGAACCAATGGACATGGTGGTGGAAAAACAAGATGATGCAGACAAGAATGCTAATCAGATACTGACAGATATTGCTGAAGCCAAGATGGCAGAGGAGTTGAAGCCGATGGATACCGATAAGGAGAGCATAGCTGAATCAAAGTCCCCAGAGATGTCTATGCAGGAAGACTCTGGTAGTGACATTGCCCCCATGCAGACTGATGAGCAAGTTAACAAAGAACAGTTTGTGCCCGGGCCAAATGAAAAGCCTCTCTACACAGTAGAACCAGTGACTTTAGAGGACTTGCAGCTTCTTGCTGACTTGTTTTACCTTCCTTATGAACATGGGCCCAAAGGTGCGCAGATGTTAAGAGAATTCCAGTGGCTCAGAGCAAATAGCAGTGTTGTCAGTGTTAATTGCAAAGGAAAGGATGCTGAAAAAGTGAGTGTGACTCTTGTTTCTCTCCTTTTAAATCAAAATCCTGAGCGGTGTTATCTGTTGTCTGTAATAGAGATTGGTGTCCCACTTTCTAGAAGCTGAAGGGTAGTGTGTAATTAACCACAGGTCACAGTAACTTTCATTCCTCCCGTGGAATCTGGTGTTTTAACCCCTGTAGGCCATGTAGCTATGAAGGCAGTGTGGTGTCTGCATTTGACCAGTGATCCCCGTACTGGCCTCGCTTCTAACAGCTGTAGAGAATACCCGTGAGTCATGTGTGGTGTGGTAGTCCTGTGCTGGTAAAATGAAGTAACGAAGTGTATAGTCTTCCTCCATATTTAGAGTACCTCTCCTGCCTAGAAGGCTGTGTTTGATCTTGTGGATCTTTTGCCTCCATTCATAGATAGAAGAATGGCGCAACCGAGCAGCCAAGTTTGAAGAGATGTGCAGCTTGGTGATGGGGATGTTCACTCGCCTCTCCAATTGTGCCAACAGGACAATCCTTTATGACATGTACTCCTACGTCTGGGATATCAAGAGTATTATGTCAATGGTGAAATCTTTTGTGCAGTGGTTAGGTAGGTGCATTGGGAGCCATTATAATCCCAGATAGTGTAATTTTTTTTTTTGTTTTTAATTAGCCCACGGGGAAAACAAAGTATTAGACAAATGTTTTTTTTCTTGGACACGGGGTCTGGCTTGACCCTGTTTCAAAGCTTTTCCTGTCTCACTATTGGAATCAACGCTTGCTGTGAGTTTGCTTTGGTATTATAAGCGAAGTCTGCTGGATGCTTAAGATTGGAGACCTTGATTTTCTTCTTGGGCTAATGAAACTTGAATCTCAGCTGACACGTAAGTGTTGACTTTAACTTACTCTTGACTGAATGCACACTGGACTATGCCACATAATTCCTTGGATACCCTGGTATATAATTGGAAATGACACTACGAAATGTGACCACATCAGTCATCTGCTGCTTGCTCTGTCTTGATAACATTATTGCTGCCTTCAACAGAACAATTGCAGAAGCGACCTTTCAATCGGCCTGGCCAAGAGGAAGCCGATCTTCCCAGCCCTGTGCGCATGCGAGCTTTAGCGTAAGGCTATTCTGGTGCAAAATCATTTCCTTTAAACACTTTCCAAATTGTTGATTTTTTTTTTTAAATTTTATTTTTCTAATTTTACTTTTTGGTAATGGATGTAAATTGTGGAGCTCTCTAGACAGATTTAGTCTGAGACTTAAACTGATCTTGAAACGTTTTCTTTTTTGTCTTTTTTTTTTTAAAATGTGTGGCTTTTTGGTTTTTTGTTTGGTTTCTTGTTTTCTTTTGGGTTTTTGTTTGTTTGTTTGATTTTTTTTCCCTGGAAGATTTTTGGGGGATCCTGAGTTGGCAGATAGCACCAGCATGGCCTGGGTAATTTTAGTGACATCATTTCACTTTCAGGTTTTAATCCAACTGTAAGGAATATGCTGTGGACTTGCTTGACATACACAGCAGGCAGCAGTGCTGATGGTCTCATGTCACACTTTTTGTAGCTGTCACAAACCTCACAGTGGTTAACCATTACACAACCTTGGTCTAGTCCTGGTGTTTGGATTGTCTTTAAATGATACTCTTCAACATTGGCAGGTTTAAGCAGGGACAGAGAAGACCTGTTAAGTCATCAAGTCAGTCTGTGTTCAACAACTTCCCGTGTTTTGTGCTTATTAAATACCTGATCCCTATATGTATGCTTGATAAAAGAAGAGCTTTTACGACTGCCCTCTGCAAAGTACAGAGAAGAAAACTAGCTTGGGAGGAAAACTCCAGCCTTCTAGTGTTTTAACATCTCTACCTAATGCTGCTTAAAAGCTTTAGTTCATGCATTTTTAAGACTAGTGTGACACAACTCCCCCAACTTTATTATTCTTGCTGTATGTTGACCTTTCGCTAGAAAGAGTGCTTGGTTTTGGTAACTTTGTCTGTCTGAAACTGCACGCCAAAGCTCTATAAAGGGAGCAGTGATTCTTGTAATCTTTAAACAGTGAGGGCCCAACTTAACACTGCGTTTCAGAATTATCAGACCACCTACTGGTTTCAGCGGAAATTGTCTTCAGTTTTCAATGTCCCTGTAAAGTTGGCTTCAAGGCTTTAAATACATCGTATATTGGGAATAGTTCACATTAGAAGCCAACTGTGTAAATACTAGCTCTGTTGACTTTGGCGCTGTTCTGTTTCAGTACTCAAACTGGTATTAGATAGTTGAAAAATTGATTTTAAGAGTTTGACAGTTTAATACTCTTATGCTAATAATTCTTCTGTGAGAGGAGATGCTTTTGTCCTCACCTTGCATTTTATCGCTTGTGTAAATCCATATAGAGCAAAGGTCTCTGATAGATTACATCATTATATAAAGCTAAGTATGTTACAAATCCAAACAAATGGTGTGCTCAATGGTCCACTGAATGTTCACTTTCTTCACCCCTCCTCCCAAGTCCAGCTAGCATTCAGTCCCTTAAATTAGTGTGGCTGTACAATACTATGGATTACTAATGACTTCTATTGTCTTCTTCCCCATTGTGTACAGATGGGAGAATCCTCAGCACAAGTTTCTACTGCTATTGGATGGACAGCGCCAGATGTTCACAGCGCGTCGTCATTAATTAATTAAAATGGAAAGGTTTTGTCTGTGAGGCAGCTCAGATAGATTAGATGTGCAATAGGCATGAACTGAAGTCACATTTGCGCAGCGACTAAGGCATTAACCATGTTTTTCATTTATACAGCTCTTCATTCACGCAGCTCTTTACTGTAATAATTGGAAGTGCTAGTTAAGTTGTAGTCTCAAAGGACAGACAGATACTGTCTTCCAAGTTACTGACTAAACCTTATGAAGGGTATCTTTTGACTTGAGAAGTATAAAATGTGGGCGTAAACCAAATTCAAATTCCAATGCTTGGATCATTTCTAAAATTTACCATATTTAGGGTAGTTTGTATTTAATATTATATTCCTAAACTCTCATAAATGTCAAACTTGGCACACTTTGGGACTCTCTGACTAGCACAACATACTTGTCTGTACTGATCTGAGACTGTTACTTGAACAGGAGGTAGATTGCTGTCCACAAAAGGAAAAGAGTATTTGCGCTGCTCATCTTGTCAGAAAACTAGGCGGGTAATTGAAATCTCCACTCCAGATACTGTGCTCTTTTTTTTTCTTTTTTTTTTTTTTTTTCTCTCCAGAGATGTCATTTATGTTATGTTAGTTGTTGAAGGCTGTGGTGCCTTGCTGGCAGAACAGTGTTAAAAACCAAACAGCTAATGGAAGTTTGTTTTACAAAGCAAGCATAAACTAAACCTGAGCACTTCAGTGGGCCTGCTGTGGCTGGTTGAGCAGTGGGGACCCTGGTGCATCTAATAAGCTTGAGGAAGAAAAAAAAAAAAAATCAAAGATGCTAAAAAGCGAAGCTAGTATTATCTGTGGCCATCAGGGTGTACTAGTTAAATTGTGAGTTAATTCCAGTTGATACTACTTAGCTTTTTAATGTGCCAGCAGCATTGCAAACATACGGCCTGGATTATGTACATCTGGATAGTCTCTTGCAAGAATAGTTTCATACAACTGTCCTGGCTGCCTGAACTGTTCCAGACTGTTTGCATATATTGCCAGTCCTAGTTTTCTGACAAGATTCGAAACAATCATTACTAAAATGTGACTTCAGAGAGGTCCATTTTTTTTCAAGGGGCTGTGATAATGGCATTTGTTTGATCTAAAATTGGCAACAGAAGCTATCGAGCCATGTAGCTTCCAAAATGTCATCTTTTAATAGATGGGATGGATGTTTCTGCCATAAATATATATAAAAAAAAAAGTGCAGAATGATTGGGAAGCTTATGTAATTGTGCATGGCACTATTCTTGTGCCTTCTGGTCTGGAATGAGGTGTGTTAGCTGAATCGCCTCACCTGTGCTTACACTAGTCTGTTCTAGGTAATCAAAAATTTGGAATACTGCAATTAGTGCGCAAGCACAAAATCTTTATGAATCATACATTATTACAGCCTCCCCCCAAGCCCTGGATTCTAGCTCAGTTAGAGAGCTTTTTCCACAAGTGTGTGTTAGCTTTTTGGACATGTTAGACACCCAGGAAATCCCCCTTCTCGTAACATTCTCCGCTTGGATCTGATCTCAACAGGGTGTCGTAGTCAATCTTCAGCACAGTTCTTAAGTGGAGACCAAGAACCCTGGGCCTTTAGAGGTGGTCTAGCAGGAGAGTTCCAGGTATCAATATGACTTCACAACTGAATGACATTTTCTTTGTTTTATGAGAAACCTTTTGTTGCACATCAGAGGTCTGGAAGGATTGGTCTGCCGAAGGCTTTCTGGTCCAAAGCCCATTAGCCTTACAGCTTGGTTTTAAATAATTTTCCTCCCCTTTCTACAGTAATTTCTCAAGGAGATGCTGCCTGTCCCACGCGCATGCGAAGCGCAGCGGCTTTAGTTGTACATTTCACATTGTTTCTTTGCAGGTCGCACAGCATTTTTATCTGCGCCCGCAATTGCACAATGCGCGCATGCTTGTCTGCCAATGGGAATTCCATGAGCAAAAGGGATAGTCATCCAAATTTTGGTTCTTCTCTAAAGAAAGCTGTAATGCGCTTTGTTGCAAACATGTCAATTGGCAAATATTCTTACATCGCTGTTTATACCATGTTCAAATTTGTTCATGGATTTTTCAGGCGCTATACTTTTCCCCCCTCACAGGTGCTCTGCGCGCAGCAAATTGAATCAGCGCATTGCTTTTGGGATAAAGCGTCTCCTCTGGCCAGTTAACCCTCTTCAGACCAAACCTTTCCTCCTGACATTCTATGTTCTTATACAGAGACAGTGTAGATACGATTGGTAAAAAGTATTTTAAAGCAGATAAGATTAACAGACTCTTAATGTGCTGTTTCAATTGCATATTTTAAAACACCAATTGGATATTTTCTATTCAAATGAGGTCTTTGCATTTGTAAAGCATACCAACCCCACCTCCTTCTGGGGTGCCTGCAAGTAGCAAATGTTAATTTGGGAGTCTGCAGTGCACACCCAAGAGCGATGGGTTTTGTTGTTCGTACAGTCATATTAAGTATTTTGTTTTCACAGCGTTTGCTGCCTATTGATGGGGCAAATGACCTCTTTTTTCAACCACCTCCATTAACGCCCACTTCCAAAGTGTACACCATACGACCCTACTTTCCTAAAGATGAGGTAACTGCTTTTGATGCTTGTCGCGGTTGTTATTAGTGATGAGTTTCCTTTTGCGGCAACGCTGGTTGCTGCTGAGTCCCCTTCATCCCCTAATGAAACAGGGGGATGCAGTCTCACAGGAAAACTGAGGTTAAGTGACTTGCCTATGGCTCAGCAACGTGCTGTGCAACAGTCTTCATTCCCAGTCTCCCACCCCACCACTTTTTTAAATCTGAGTGCCTTCCCTGTTTCTGAAAGGCAAGTTAAATTTGTCTGCTGCTGGAAGAGGGATTTTTGCAGTGGGAACACATGCAATGGCTTAACCTTAGGGGTAGTGCATATACCTGTTCAAACAACAATTACTGGCGTAACTAATGGTACTTTCAGAGCTATACGGGCAAACATTGATACTGTGTCTCAAGATTTTGTTGTAATATGTGATGATATTTCAGCCATTCTTACTGGTTTTATAACAGTTGTAAACTTTTTGGTCTGATTTTGAAAGGACTGTTGTCAAATCTGCGTCAGAGTTTTAGGTTGAGTTTGCAGCAGCTCAAATGAATCCAGGCAGAGCGCATGTACTTCACCTGCTAGTTTTAGGCTCTGTTCTCACAGGCAGTAAAGCAGCCTTTTCCATACCTTAGTGCAGGACTATACCTAAGGTGGTTTGTTCCTTTGTAGGCAATGGAATTGATATTTCTAAGTCACCTAGACAATTGGTGATGCAGCTAATCATGGAGTGATAAAGAATACTTCTGAGGAAGTTCCCTTTTTAGGAAAGGAGGCCTGAGACACCTCAAATGTACAGCCTTGTTGTTGAAAAGTGTTAAGTTTCTTGTTTAAGGTGGGACTGATACAAGTTTACTCTTCAAAGAGAGTCAGCTGAACGCCTTTTAACGTTCGGAAAGTCAGGGGGTGGCCCCCTTCGCAGTGGTTAAACTGTTGTACTTGTACATTGGAGTTTTTGAAAAGGGACTTTGTATCAAGGATATTGATCTTCACAGTGTTGGGTAACTAAGTTTCAGGATTTATCTTGTGCTGTTACAATGTGCGGGAGGTTGACCTGCAGCCTTTCCTTCCCAGCTATTCAACTTAACCGCAATGTTTTTGACAGGCAACTTTAAGAGTTACTTAGGAGATGGGGGGAGATAGATTCTTTCTCATAGATGGATACTCTTGTTCTGTGTAACTTAAATGCCTGTCAGTACTAGTTTACAGTGGAGCTGTTAATGAAGTCCCTCTAAAATAAAGTTGTTGGCTTTTGAATGTGACTGATGACTTGAAATCATCTCTTCTCTCCTTTTAGGCGTCTGTATATAAGATCTGCAGAGAAATGTATGCTGATGGAGCTGATCAACCCTTCCATAGTTTACCAGACTTAATTGGAGACAAGTATGTATTAGGAATGAATGACCTACAGAGATGGTTCTGAAAGATAAAGTCCTGACCCTGTATTTAATTTGAATTTTTAAAAGTGTGTGTGTGTGGGAAGAATGCAAAAGGTATTTGCTAAAAAAAAAAAGTCTGCCCTCCGCGGGCCTCAGGAAATTGGGGTTTGGGTTTCTTAAATAAACCACAAACAGTTATGTCTCAATTTATGCTATGATCCCCTTTGTGAGCTGTTAGAAAAAGACTTAGCTGAAATGTCTATATTATAAAACCTGTGCATAATAATATCCTATTATTTTAGATTTTGTGAAAATATATCATGAGCGCATTCATAGTCTGTAGTTACCCTCTGGTATTTTTTTCCAACCTAGTGTAGTTCTTCAGATAATTGAAACTTTTTTGAGGACCAATCTCCCAGCTGACTACCTTAAGTTTTTTTCTGTGTTATAAATTACCTGTACCAACTTTTAAAAAGAATAAGCAATGGCAAGTGAAAAAAAAGGGTATTAAATTGGAGCTGTAAAATGAGCTACTTTGTAAAGAGGCTGCTCTGTGAGTGACAGGAACGTAGTTAAGGAAGTTTGTGTAACAGGTAATATCCAAAAGGTAAGATGGAAGAACTACAAGGTAACAGCAGAACGGAAGCTGAGGGCAAAAGATGAAGGAATTGTGTGTGTCTGGTGAGTCAGAAGAGCAGTGTGTATAGCATTATCTGATCCTGAGGTGCAGATGTTGCTCACAGCTGAGTTTTGACAGCTGATCAGTCTGTTAATACTTTGTAGGAACTAATTCCGTGGCTGGAGGACTCTGTCCCTTCTTTGGATGATCCTAGAGTCTCCTCCAGAATACCTGAAGAGCATACTTGTTCAAAATGGCCTTCTTTTGACTGAATTCTGACACTTCTTTCGGCAGGTTAGTGGGAGGTCTACTCACCCTCAGCCTGGATTACTGCTTTGTCTTAGAAGATGAGGATGGCATATGTGGCTATGCTTTGGGAACAGTTGATGTGACTCCTTTCATTAAAAAATGCAAAATGTCTTGGATCCCTTTCATGCAAGAAAAATATACTAAACCAAATAGTGACAAGGAGCTGTCTGAGGCAGAGGTTGGTATAACCCGTGAGATCAGAACTGTACGCTGAACTCGTTCTTTCCAAAGCAGGTCTTAGTTTGTTGATTGCATTTGGAACTTCCATGTAATTCAGTTTTTATACCTTTCTGAAGTCTTTGATGAGCATGGTGTCTGACATGGTAGAAGATGACGGTAAAATTACTCACTGCCAGTCAGGTAGAGCTGTGTGTTGTAATACACTCATGAGAGGTACTTTAGTTGTAATCAATGCAGTAAATGTAAGCCACCTTAATCTAGAGAAAATTACATTTTGAAAAATAAAGGGTTGTTTCTGCTCTGTTCTCCTGCAAAATGATGTATTGGTTTCCCTATGCTGTAGGTAAGGCTAACCCCTGACAGTCACATTAGTTTAAGTATGGAAAACAAATTAAAGAGCACTTGGTTTTGATGTTAAAATCCATGAGCTGTTTATGGAGTGTGACAGCTGTAAGTGGTACAAAACAACATCTCGCCTTTAGCAAGTGGTAAAAATCAATATCTTGAACTGGTTTTGGAATAAATTAGAAAAACGATGTCATTGAACTGTCAAAAATTGTGAAAAGTTCTAGCTGATGCATTCTTGCAAGGAAAGAAATGTGTTTAATACTAAGAGGTGCCAGTCCACACCTGTAAGTGGAAGAAGGTGTGGACAAAGCTGCCGTAGAGGCAGGCCCAGAAACACCACGTCGTAGCCGCCTTCTTTCCCTCTCAAGAACAAAAGAATACTTTCCAGAAAGTATTTTCTAACAAGTTGTCTGAGTAAAGGGTCTGGTGTCAGACTGGTGGGTCTCCTAAGGGAATTGCCAGCTGGTAAGGGCAGGGCAAAAATGTTATATATAGCACTGTGCCCTTGCTTTATTTGACTAAGACTTGGACAAAGTCTTAATGGAGGCTCTGAGAGCACAGAGCTTCCTGGAAACGAAATGAAATGTTTGTCACCCTGTTGTGAAAATGGCCACTACTTACAGGCATGTTTGATGGGGGAAAAGTGATGTACATTTTTTTTCATTAAAAAAAATAAAATGTCTTGTAGCAAATACTCTGGGGCAGGTGTGACTAGAAGGTAGCTTAATAGTTCCACTACCACTATTGAAGTGGAGTTAATTCTGCAGTTTATAGGTTTTATGACTTGTTTCGTCTACACTTGCACAGTGCTGTGCTTTCAACTGTGTATGTAAATTCAGATTTTGAAGCAAAGCTGATGCATATAAAAATACCGGAAACTAAACACAGCAAAGCTGTAGTAGGTACAGAAAGGGAGAAGTTTAAAGCCAAGCTTCAGAGAGAAAGCAGGAGGTATTTTGTATTGATAAACTAGCTTTGGCATTGAGATGTTTAAGAAGATTTTTTTCTGTTAGTACATTGTGGCAGGATTTCTGCTGCTCATACGGTATCTCAGAAAAGCTCCTGTTTCTTGAGACTAAGGGCTTGAGGGATGTACAGAGGAGCTCCTTGTACTTTGTTCTTGAGATAAATGCTGTGGGATTTTATCCGTTGAGCCTTTTGACATTGTAAAGGAATATAGAGAATATTCAGTAGTTGCTTAGAAGCTGTTGTTATTAAATATCACGTAGGGAAAAGTTTTCTTGCAGAATAGGATGGATTTGGTATCCTTTACAGCCTTCTTACCTCTTGATAATCTTAGGCTCCACTTTGGTTTGAAAAGCTTCCTTTCTGTACTTTTTAGATCATTTGATTCAAATTATTGACTTCTAATATAGTTCAGTTGTTCTCTAATTTACTTAAATACATGTTGAGCCTCAAAATTCATGGGATAAATAAAATGTTTTGATTTGCAAAAGAAAAATCCAGCCCTCTGACTTGTGTTACACTGTTGTGAGCTTGCCTGACAGTTTTGTCTAGGTTCCTGTCAGAGAAGTATGGCTGATACCTGCTTTTCCGGAGCTTAGTTATTATTGATCACAAGAGATGAATGCATCATCTCTCTGTTTCTTAGCCCCACCTGTACCCTACTCCTTGATAACCTGTTTTACCTCTTGTAGCACTTCTATGGTTGGAAGAAACAGGTATCACCTTTTCTGTGGTGCTTGAAACCAACGTGGCTAGCTTTGAACATTTTCTGTGGGATTGTGCCTGTTATAGCTGTGATAAAGAAAAGCCCAGGGGAGCAGGCATGGTTCTGAACCTCAAGGAGCTCAGCAAGTCTGAAGTAGTAACTTTGAACGGAGAGTCTCCTTGCAAAAGTTTGGGAGATGGCAGGTTATAGATTTGAGAGGATTGCAGTTAAACTTGACCTGAGAAAAAGTGAGCGTTACGAATGTTACATTTCCTTGTGTGATGAAGTCTTTGTTTGGATTGTTAGGAAGGTGACTTTCATTTATACGAGAAATGAAGTTGGGTGGCTTGTTTACTCCAGCCAGTGCTCCCTAAAGATTTTAAAATTCAGTAACCAGCAGGGGGAATGACCAGAGTATCTTCCAGATATGGCTTGGTCTACTACTGTGTTACCTCATACAGTTGTTCCACTCCAATGAGTTGCATGAAGTTAATATGTGATGTCACATTCCCAAAAACTTTCCTGGGTGATTGCAGTGGCCTTAAGTGATCAACAACATCCTTTAGTCATCAACGAGGCTTATTTCAAGGTAGAGACAAATTTGCCTTTGGGGCAAGTAGTCTTAAGATAATTGCGCAGGCATGAGAGATGATTCCAGGCTGCTGTGAACCAAAAAGTACATGTGGAAGGTTAGGACACCTAGAGCTAAAACTGCCCATGTAAAACGCAAAGATAAGGAATACCTGTGCACAAACTGTTAGTTACGGGTTGGCTTATGGGTTTTTCTCGCATGAAGTGTGGGGTCACTGAGAAGCCGTGCAAGGAATCTTGCATTCCTCATTTGACAATCTGAGAGGCTTCTGTACTCTGCTTTTTTATCTGGAGTACAGAGAGCAGTTCAGCAGGTAAGAAACGAAGTGACCATCAGAGGTGTGGTTGGAAAGCACGCTGATTTGAAGGTGTACTCCGTAAGCACAGCAAGCCTCCCTTAATAAACGTGAATTAAAATGTCTGCTCCCTGTATTCTTTTCAGAAAATAATGCTAAGCTTCCACGAAGAGCAGGAAGTGTTGCCGGAATCATTTCTTGCCAACTTCCCATCATTGATAAAGATTGATATCCACAAAAAAGTGACAGATCCAAGCGTGGCCAAAAGTATGATGGCCTGTCTACTCTCTTCTCTAAAGGCTAATGGTAAGCTTCTTGCACTCAAAATTCCTCGTTTCCTAATTACATGTTGGTTCTAGGATCTAAGGCAAACTTGGGTTGGTTATACTAATACTACCATATTTGCCTGGCAGCCTGAGATATTTGATTCCTGCCATAGCTGGCACTCTAGATCTAGGAAAATAATTATAAAAGCTTTTGGATAGCTAACTTCTGCTGCTGTCTTCAGTAAAAGGTAGCTTTTCACTTTAGCCATTATCCTGCAAACTAGAAAACGGGAGGAACTGAGGGAGCAATTTGGCAATAAGAGCACACATCTTTACATCTTGAACAACGCACAAATGTTTATATTTCCCCTGCTGGCATTGGTAACGATGCTTTTTCTTACAAGTGGCAGTGTGCACTGGTGGGTAATTACCAAAACCTTCAATATGGGGAAGTACTTGGCTGTTTGCCTTACTGCGCACCTGAGGTTCACAGTTCCTTTGTGTGATTTGGTGCCCGCTTCTGGTGCTATTTTCTGAGCCAACATCAGAGTTTCAGGATGCTTTTCTGTGAAATAAAAGGTGTACAGAGGGGAGACGGTTTGTTCAGACTGACAAGACATCTGCAGTGTGCAGCCCCTTTAGGGGATGGTCAGCTATGTTGGCATAAATCTGCTTTCTTTTGGGCGCTATGCTCCATGTGGAATTGGATCAGTGGTTTCATTGGATTTAAACATTAAAATAGGTGGGAACTGTAGTGATATTTGATGTCTGTGCTTTTTACAATCACTCTTCTCCTGCAGTGTTTTGTTTCTCTCTTCCTCCCTCAGGCTCCCGTGGGGCTTTTTGTGAAGTGAGACCAGACGATAAAAGAATCCTGGAATTTTACAGCAAGCTGGGTTGTTTTGAAATTGCTAAAATGGAAGGATTTCCAAAGGATGTTGTTATCCTTGGAAGAAGCCTGTGAAGTGCTTGACATCGAACTGTTCCAGTACTGTAGTCCCTTAACAGCTGGGCAGGTAGTGGTGGGGATCTTCATATGGTCTAGCTGCACAAAGCCAGCAATAAGCCAGCTTGGTAGAAGGGGCTATGCGAAAATCACCCATCACACATTCAGACTGTAATTTGTTGGAAGAGGATAATGCTGCTGAAAACACTTGTTTTAACAAAGAGAAACCTTGTCCTCTCCTGGTCCTGTGTGAAGTGCCAAGGAATCTTGCATGGGCTTATAGCTTCTCAGAGGAATCCCTCTCAATCAGCACCGTGGTTGATGACAGTTCTCTGCATTCACGTGTCAACAGAAAAGTGGTCTCTGTCAGAAGTACCTCTAAAGATGCAGGGTTTTCTCTATCATAGAGCAGGATGTGCAGCTGAAGTTGCAGAAATGGGAGGGATTGCTTGTGTCAATCAGCAAATTTAAAGATAAGTAGCTACAGTTCTATTTTTGACTATCTTTATGCTTGTTGATAAAGCAATGACCTGTTGTCACTTCTAATGACCATTGGTTCAAGCTTTGTGCTTTGTTAGGGACAAATGTGCAGTGGTCTGTGGCAGAAGTCACTTAATGACAAACTTGTAAATTTCAGTGTATATAAACTTAGCCGTATGCTGACTAACTTTTTGTTTACCAGTTTTTGTAACTTTTTCTTTTGAAAAGTGAAATAGTATAGGTCCAAGATGGCACTTTTGAATAACCTAAAACCACAATGGAGAACGAGTCTGTCCTCAGCGCTGACCTTTCTTATTGTGCCTCGTATCCAGGGCTAGAAACTGACCATCTTGGGTAAGGGGTGCGGATCCCAAAGGATCCTTCCTTCAGACAGCAGTTTGTCACTGCTTGAGGTTATCATCATTCTCCTGGGACTGAAACAGCAATTCACAGGGTGGCCTGCCAAACCTGTTCATTTTGGTAAAGTTCGCACGGGATTGTGGATGAAAGATGGTGAGACGGAGAACGCCAGCCCACAGCTGGGACTTGTCCTTGGAACAGTCACCATCTTTCAAAGCCTGTTCGTACTAGTTTGATTAAATCAGGGTCTTCAAGTCCTGCACATTTGTATCAAATAACTTTTCTATAAGAAATGCCACAATAAGCACATTTTTACACGGTATTTAAATGGTTACCTACTTTTAAATGTTCCAAGAGTTTAATGTTTTTACCCAGGTCTGACGTGTTTGGCTATGGGATGGAATCGGCGTGGTATCGGTTCTGGTAGTGAGGTAGTTGCATCATTTATGAAATTGGTATTTCACTAAAGTCCCAGTGTCCCAGATACATAATTGGCCAATGGTATGCACCTTGCGCTACCTTGCTTCTTTCACCTGCTGCCATCAGAAGTCTTTATCTCCCTTTTTAGTTTTCCTGGGCTTTTTTTCAGTGGTGCGCAAAGGAAGTTCAGTTCTTTTTACAAGCCTCCAGCTGCATAGAAGAAGTTAGGCAACCTGTAATGAATGGCATTAAGACTGCAGTAATGTTGTCTGCGACCTGTAAGGAGATGCTGTGTTTGGCCTTCTGGTGCAGTCACATGCAGGATTTTTTTTTTTTTCCTTTGCAGAATGTGAACAATTTTTTAATGCGGTAGCAAAGTATTTAAGTTGAAACAAGATCATTTCATTTTCAGAGAGAGGTACGGGGTTGTGCTATGGGATTTCATGTAAGTCAGAGCTGAATGCCACTAGTTTTTATACAGCTTTGAGTGCATGTTGAGTAGCTGATACCTTGGTTTATCAGGTGGGAGAGTTTTGTTTCTTCATGAATACCGGAGTCAACTTATTTTTATCTGGATGCATAACATTACAGCATAGGATGCTTGTGGCCTTATTTCTTGGCTTTTAAGGAGTTGCCACGTTTTCTCTTCCTATGACTTTGTTATTATTATAGAAGTTAATTGTTATAAGCCTATGGAATGTCAGGCCAATACCGTCATTCTAGGATTGTAAAGTGATATGTTGACATATCTTTCATGGTTATGAATTTTCATTAAGGTTGGAATGCCACTTTCATTAATCTGTTTTTTAGATCAACAGTATCTGTAGCAGAAAAAAAAAAAAGACCTGTAAAACTGTATTTGAAGACCATGCGAGAAATAGAATAAAAATTGAGAAATGAATGTAACTAAGAAAAGTGTATTTTGTGTATGAGGTTCCAGAACCAGAAGTGGTTCAGCAGTGCATGATACATGATGCCGTACGTTCTGGATGCCCTCGGGATCAGCTGGCAGAGAACCTTGTCTCTGGTTTTGGTGGTGGCACTGTGTTGCGTGGTAGACACTTACCTGTGCTGATGTTTTTCGTAGGCAGGTATCCAGCGGCCCTTTGGAAGTACTTGCCCTGAAGATTTTTGGGGTGGCAGGGACCTTTCTTGTTGGCCCTTCTGTGAGTAGCACCAGTTGAACTTTACCTGTTTTGTAAAAAAAACCAGTTTTTCAAAGGTGGTCTCTCCAGTGTCAGGCAAAGGCAGTGAGAGCTGTGTTGCAGCAGTGCTTGCCTGCCCTTTCTTACTCTCTTTTTTTGTTTTTCTTTTTTCTTTCCTTTCCTCCTTGATGGCTGCTGGGTTTAGAGGTTGCTGGAACCCTGAGTAGCCTGCTGGCAGAAACAACGTGGGACACAAAGTAATTTGAGGAATGTTGTGCAGTGTCTAAGGGGGAAATATCGTAGCTCCACAGTCTGGCCTTAGTTCTGCGTCCACAAAATTTGACTTAGGAAGGGTAAACACTTGAGACAGCTAACGCAAGTAGCTTCCTGCAGGGAATGACAACCAAGGGAAAGGGATGGGTGAGGGGTATGAAAAGCAGCTTTCTCCTGAGGTCAGCTCACGAGAGTTCATCTGTCTGCTGTAGAAGTGCTCTGGTTATGCGGTGTGAAAGGTGCGTATTGTGGAGAACATGGTAACACGCAAACTAAGCAGGGAAATGAGCAGTTAAACCCTTCTCCTACCAGCAAACATGTGCTGTGTTAAAACGGTAGGTTTTCTGCACAAAATCACAGCGTGTTGCATGTAGTTGTCTTCTGTTCTCTTGAAGCGTGTTTCAGAGCTACAGCAGGAGTGGCAATACGATGTGCCTGTGTCAAGCACATCTCAGCCTGGGAGGCAGGTTTGGAGTCGGGAGCTTTTCCTTTAAGGGAACGTGAAGCAGAAGTGGGCTTTCTTGCCTCCCTCACTCCAGGGTGAGACTGCAGATGGGTCAATGTAGGTAACGTGCCGAAGCAAACCATGACGGTTGCATAACCATCACTGGGCCAGCGCTGCCCTTTTTTGGCTTTTCAAACCTCTTCAGCCATGCTTTTCTTGAACCGCCTGCAGCTGGAGCAGAGAAGATGGCCGGCTGGTGGAGGTCTCCTCTGCGGTGGGAGCGGAGCCGGCTTCCGACTGAGAACGCGATGTGAGCTCATCGTTAGCGGGGTTTGTTTTAATTCAGCTGCTCCCCCCTCCACCCCTGCAGCACGGACTGGGCTGCTTCCCTCTGCTCCCTGCCATAGGTACTGGAGCAGGATAGTGCCCTCTGCAGCGCGAGGCTCCCATGCCGCAGTCCCCCGTGTCACATTGCGCTGCTCTTGTCCTCGCCTGTGTGTGAAGGGATAGGGATGAGGCGATCCCTGCCTCCATCCCTGCCGCCTCCCTACACTTTTATGCCCTCGGCATTCTGCCCCTGTCGGTGCCCTGTATCTTCTCCCTGCTGTCTGGGAAGGCTGGTGCCCTGCAGCCAGGATGAGAAGAGCCATGTGCGGATAATCGGTGTAAGTGCCGTTTTTTCCGGTGTGGCGTTTCCACAGCTGGCAGCGGGGCGAGGAGCTCCCCAGTTCAAGGATGTGGTCTCTCAGCTCCAGCGTGGCTTTTGGGCTGTTCATCCTCACAGTGTAAGCCCCTTTCCCTTTCCGCGCTCCGCCCCAACCGGAAAAATCTGACAGGAGAGACTGGTTACCAGGAAAAATGGTTGGGATCCAGCTGGGGTGATAACCCTTCCGCTTTTCGTGCAAGGCAGTAAAATACTCTTAACTCGGGCGCAGGGAGGTTCCCCCGCACCTCGCTGATGCCGGCGGGGTTCCCCCACGCAGGATGGGGACGGTGCGGCGGGGCCCTTCGGTTTGTCGGGAGCGGCGGGGGCGGGCGCAGGGCGGGGCGGCGGAGCCCGGTACAGCCCCCTCCACTCCCGTCCCGTCCCGTCCTGTCCCGCTCCGCTCCCAGCGCCGCGCCGCCGCCTCATGGAACCGCACGGGCCCGGCTGCCCCGGCAGCGTCCTCTTCGGTGAGCGGGGACGGGGACGGG
>VZSF01008279.1:105349-126530 GCA_013398295.1 Chionis minor | reverse complement strand
TGCTGGACCGTTGTTTGCGTTAACTGATTTCCTGGCAAGGTGGGACAGCGCCCCGTTGGAAATGGTCGTCTCCATGTTGGTGCTGTAAGGATAGGCCCGTTTTTGGACCCAGTTATTAGTTTAAGCTCCTTGCTTACAAGCGCGGATGCCTCCAGGCCTTTCTAACTAAAGGAGGAACGTTTTGGAAAGGAATCTTTGGTAGCCCAGCCAGCTGGATGCTGTTCATTTTCATATCTGCCACCGCCTGCCTTTGCAATTTTTGTGCCTGGGCTACATCATAAGGATATATTTCTAAAATGGTATGTACTAAAATGGCAAATACACACATGTATTTAGCGTAGGAACAATCACAGGATGCATGGAGTTCAGGCGAGACTGGTCTTGCTCCTCCAGGTGTAGATGCTTAGTGGCCATCTTCTGCGGTTCCTTCAGCTCTTACCGAAATCTGAGGCGTGTAATGTTGGAAAGAAATGGTGAACGCTTGTTCCCTCCTCCTAAACGCTGATGCTGAAGCGCGGTGTGTGATAAGAACGCAGGTCGTCTTCGTTTGCTTAATGACTTGCAGGCTGCTATGGCTTCATGGCCACGTGGCACGTTGAGCAAGGCTGCATCAGTGAGCGGGATCAGCAGATCCATGCGACAAAGAAAGCAAGGAAACTGCCGAAACGTAGGAGACTGTGATAAGGAACCACCTTCTGCTTAGCCCTTTGACCTCCAGTTTGTACATCAGCATGGAGGAAGCAGAAGCCGGGTCAAAACAAACTTCAGAAATAAACAACTGTGGGAAATGGCCAGTGATTTGTCTTCTTTAGAGCCTGAGAAGAGTTTGTCGAGAAAAATTAATGTCCTGTGCTTTGGGTCAAAGCTTGGTCAGTCTGTCTTTGGACTTGAATAGGACCAGCGTTTCACCCTTTGTAAAAGGACCTGTATGGTCTGAGTGGTATCATCAAAAATTCCAGAATAAACTCTGTGCCAATGAAAAGGAGCATATAATTGTTTTTTAAAATCCGATTCTTTTTAGAGAGATGTCTTTTCAAGTAAGTTACATTTATTCTGTTAATAATGTCAGTTCTCTGAAAGGGACATTAACATAAAAAATACTCTGCTGTCATTGTCATGTAGAATATTATCTTTACGATACAAGAGTTTGGGGTGTTATAAAATAATATCATTACCATGAGAATAATGGTAATTGTTTAATGTAACTGGAATCTAACACACAGTAACCTTGTATGAAAAAGCTGGAGTCAGTGTCAGAAGACCTGCACATCAAAGATGAGATCACACATGTGCAATTTCTTCTCACCTGTCTAATTCAGCAGCAGTTGTGGTACATCAGAAAATGTAAAATTAGCACTCTTTTGTATAAAGTATGAATTATTGTCTTTGGCTGTTCTCTGTCACAGAAAGCAATTGCTGTTGTAGCATCTCAGAATTTGTTGTAGGTGCCTGGGAAAGTATAACCTGTTGGTGGTATGGTTCGAAATGCAGCCAGAGCGAATTCTTCACTTATTTTTCTATATTGAAAAATTGCTTCCAAACAGACGATTAAATCCTCCTCCTCTATGGTTGTAATTGATGTAAGCACACATTATACACGTTACCGTTCAGCTGGGTACCGAGGATTTTACGAGATACAAATATTTTACCAGTGGGGACAAATATATTGTTGGGAAATAAATGAATATTAGTTTTATTTCTTCCTCTAAGTTCCCATAATTCTTCGACAGCATAAATTGTGTTTGCGTGAGAGCTACGTCGATCCTCTTTTTACATTAGTAGCATATACGTGGACACAATTGGCATATGCAAGCTTGCGTGTGTGTAAGTGTCTGTGTAACTTTGGATCTGGAAAACCTATGATCCGTATCTGCGTGTGCATCATCATGAAGTGAGTTCACTACGCTCCGTTGTATCCATAAGCTCTACCTCATTTGCCTCAAAAAACTTCACGGGCAGAGGGAAGATCCATAGTATGGCACGGTTGCCAGGAATTCCTTACCTTTGTCACTGGTCTGTCTACACTGTCCATGACAAGAAATCTTCCATTTCTTCCCTGGATTGTCCTTTACCACCCATGACCAATGGAATAGCCTAAAATAGCCTACACAAAATCAAGTAACCTTTTAGTGAAATTGTAATAAAATCAATGTTTCCTCTGATAATTGAAGAAGAGAGGCACCAGGATTTTATTGTAAATGATTAAATTTTCTTCCGTTCTAGAAGAAACAGTGCTTTATTTCCCACAGAGGGGTTTAATTCCTATTCTGTGTTTAAAATTTGTCTTTTTCTTAAAGTAAAACTGCAAAGAGAAAACAATGTTTATCTTTTGTAATTTAAAAATGATTCACCAAATATAGCTGTGTTAGATATTATAACATCTTGCGTATCACTACATTATTAAGTTAATCTAATGCCCAGAGTCATTATGCACATTCCTGGGTGTCCTTCTGATATCTCTCCAGACCACTGGATTTTGAAGTGTGATTATGTAAATTTTTCACTGATAAATAAATTACTATAATTGTCGTCGAAATACCACTCAAATTCTTAAGACCATTGCATCTAAATAATATATTATGCATTACTTAATTATTTATCAAGACTAATTCAAAATAACTGTAGGGCAAAGCATACATTTATTTTTAAATAGCACTTTTTTTTTTTTTTTTTTTTGCACCAGGTACAAATGCGTTCCAGATGTCAAAAAGAGAAAAAAGAAGGAACAAAGTTCCCATCATTAAATGTAAAAGTTTTGTTTAGATTAAGAATATTGCAAGAGTGACAGCGCTCTTAGTGCCATCGTGCTATCAATTCAAATATAAGTTGGCCAATATGTGTGATATCTATTAGCAGGAAGGCGAAAAGGGAACAGTTAATGTGGGTGGAAGGTGAGTGTATGTAACAATGAGAGAAGAACAGTGTTTTTAACTTGCACTGAGAAAGAGTGAGGAGCTGGCAAGATTTGCATGGCTATCGATTCAGCAAGGAGTACTAGAGATATACCAAGCATTGCAAAATCAAAATAGTGGGCTACGTGGGTTTCAAACCCCGGCGTTCAATGCTAAAACTCTCAGTGATCTGCCTGGTGGTTATTAGCAGCGCCGGGCTGCTTTCAGGGGCACTATTGAGCTGTGCTGGCCAAGGAACTTTATTTTCAGTCTCATGCAAATGCTGATTCTAGACTGTGTTCTAATCACCACATAGAAATCGTCATAGGCATCATAACTTCGCAGTGTACACACAGTAGTTTTTCTTCTCCCTTTTTCAGAACAGACCTTTATCTGGCTGCCAATGAAATACAGGAGACTGATTGCAGGAAACCTGCGAGGGCATATTTACTGTACCATATATAGTAAGCCCCATTTGGTGCATTAGCATTTAGCCATTTTATGCAAATTTAGTGAGAAAATGACTCGTATATGATTTAATATGCATCAGTGATAACTCGTGACATCCTTATAAGAAGAAAGAAATTAAAAATTCATTAGAAAACTAGGCTAATGTTGCTACATGGTTAAAACATTATTAAAGCATATTTCAGTGTTTTGCTTACACTAGTGTTCTCTTCATGGTGCCACCATTTCATGACAAAGAGCGTAGAGGAGAAAACATTCAACATAAAATGTCTGCTGGCACACATCGCTGGATTTGTATGTCACTAAACAATGAACGAGCATAGCCTTGAATACCAACTATTTAATTAGCACTTTTGCCAGCCATGCATAGAAAATAGCTCATTTACATGCGTCATGCTTAGCGATTATACCCATAAAAATCTACCGATTTTGTGTTTAATGTATGTAGCATTCTAGTTTGCCAAAGCAAGAAAATCAAAACATATGTTATTATTTTAAAAACCTTGAAATTTAGAAGTTTAATTAAAACATGTAAAGTCTTTATGTTTTTCTTGGAGGTATATTTCAATTATTTAATTTAACCTTAAGTGCACCATAAAAGGCTGGATACAACTAATAATTAAGAACTTCAAAGGGCAACAGAAACCCTCTAACAGTCCCCAGTTTAATTAAAGGCTATTATTACAAACCTCTTGAACATACAGTTACATTTAATGACAAGTGCTGACTTGTAAATGCTGCATTTGAAAGATGCCACTCCTGTTCTAAACACTCTTGATAGATGATGCTGAAACATGTAAATTCTCCCAGTGAAATGCATAAATGGGATACATTTTTGAAATTAGATATTTCTGTCACTTTGAAAGTACACAATTTTGAAGCATTTTGCTTAGAAATATTCATTACTTTTGTTCATGTCTCTCAACATCTGTAAAACAAATAGAATATCACTGAAGGAAAAAAGATATGCCAGTTAATGTAAATGATAGTCAGCCATTTGAGCACATTTTGCTAACAACGTACAGTATGCAGACACACTCCTTTGCTGTGCACGCAGTAAACATAAGATACTATATTTAATGCAAATGCTTGATTTCTTAATTTAGTTTAAAACATGATTCCATCCTCACCTAAGAAAAAATAAACCTCAGTGTATTTGGTGAGTACTTTCACAAGCCCCTTGTATTTGATTGTCTGTAGGAATGTAGGCCAAAACACCTACCAAATCAAAATATATCGCACAAACTATTAGTTGTTATTGAGCCCATTCCTGTAAGGTCCCTGCTTTTGAGGTACTCGTTACTTTCCTATGGTCTCTCTTAAATGAGTCAGCTCCTATAAATAAGAGCTGCTAAAACAAATGGAGGTTTTAGGTTGGGCCCATCATATGTAAAATTAAAATTTCTCATTAATGGATACAATCTCCTGTATTTTGAGTTTTAAACTGGATTTTGACCCGTTTTTTCTAGGTTTTCATCCCTGTGGTTTTGCTCCCTCAGGTGAAGCCCAATCCTGTGCTTAACTAGCCATCAGCTACACAGAATGTTAAAGACCACAGGATATTTGAACTGTCAGATGTAATACGAGTTCACCTAAAAATGAACGCAGGAACATGTAATTTTAATGTTTTAATAATTTTAAAAATTAAATTTTTCTTCCTCCAAAAAGAGCTTAAATAATTGCACACACTTTAGTGATTTTAAGGAAGTTTATTATCTAGTTCCATAAATACTGAATTTAGGATCTGAATGTGCTTATTTACTAATAATTTGGAGAGTGCAAATGAAACAATTCAAGTTACAGTCTTTGGACATGCTATAAATGCTTGTGGGAAAAGTGAAAGAGTAAGACTAATCAAGACAGGTTAACAATATTGTCTGGAAATCAGAAGATAAGGTGTAACACAAAAAGAAATAAGGCAATGAATACGTGTGAGAAAAAAAAAAATCTGAAACAAATAAATATTCAGTGGAAACAGATACTAAGTGATAGGGAGAGACCTAAGCGGACATCAAACTAGTTACAGGTTAAAATATGATTTAAAAAAAAAAAAAGTAGCAGCAATGCCTTTTATGCTATACATTTAAAAGCACATGTGGGGAACCTGTAATTTCTGCATAGTACTGTTAGACTACCAAGAATACAGCATGCCATTAAAAAAACCCCCAACCTGCAATGAGTCAAACTGGTGAGATTCAGAGAAAAAACAAGGGGAAAACTGTTAAAATGACTGACTGGAGGGACATATTCAGGAAGAAATCTTGAAAGAAGTGACTGACCTAACTAATAATGGAAAGCAAATGTGAGTGGGTGCTTGGAAAAGGAGTAATCCTAGCTGCCAAAAGCTTGCATGGTGTCAACTGGTCATTCTGTGTATGCATCCAGAATTTTCCCTAATGTTGACTGAAACCTGGCCGATATAACCCAAAAGAGGATGCGATATTAGAACAGTGCTGACATGTTGGTCTTGTGTGCCTGGGAAAAGGTAAATGAGAATAAACTGAGCACAGCAGCTCTCTGTCTGAATACCTTGAAAAATTCCCGTTAAGGAGCTGTGTGGTGGGATAGATTCAAAGGAAACAGTGGTGACTCCGTTGCTGATGTCATTTAAACCTGGAGTGGAGAACACTCCGGAGAACCCATCGCAGGTTACAATCATGCCTACTTAACAGGATTGATTAGATCAGCTCTAAGGTCTTTTTTCATCTCTAAATTTTTATGATTATACAGTCATTTGATTCCCGGTGCTTCTTTTGCCTAGAGTTAAATTTTCAAATAGAATGTTTTCTAAAGATAAATCTGCATAGTTCACTTGCACGCTCTTTTTAAGAAGCACACAGTGAAGACCTATCGTGATAGTGTTTGCTGCCTGCTACCATTGTGGGAGTAATAGGAGTACAAACATTGGCTTGAAGTATAAATTTAAAAATCAGAAAGGAAAATGGGTGGTTTAAGATGCGCAGCCTTATGCTGAAGATCCCAAAGGTATAATTATATTAGATATAGGCACATTCCTTCCATTTATTTGACATAGATAGATACGTACTGCCTTTGCCTTTTTCACCGTTTTCTGCAAGACAGTATCTGAATTATTCTTTTCTGTGGACAGGTGAAGTACAAATATATCATATATACCTATATTACAGCCTCTAGCAACGCATCACATGTTTATAAATATAATTATTAAAAACATGTACTTTTTAATGTCCTAGAGAATGCCCTAGAGAATTTGCATTGTCCTTTAAAGACCCTTGCGTCTTTCCATTGAAGACGAGCGACACTCGTGCTTGTGCGAGATCAAGATCTCTTTATGAATGTCTGTAGGAAGTTAAAATGATTGAGTCTCAAATCATTTATAAATTATTGATTCTGAACAGACACTGGCAGAATACCAGGCCAAGCTAATTATAGAGGCACCTGTCCTGATTTTGTCCTTAAGTTTCAGTTTGAACATGGTGTAAGTGTTCAGCCACCTTCTTCAATAATAAGAATATAGCTCAGCCTACCAAATTCAAGCACTTTTACAGTATGGCCTGAGAGCTGATATGATGTCTCTGAGTTGTTTTAGGTGCCTTATTGGCATACGCACAATTTATAGTTACACCTATATATGTATACAGAAATACGTATATATATGTAAACTATAGATATTATGTACAGATAAACTACATATGGAGTTAACCCCAGTGTAGAATTTCTCGGTGTTTTTGTTTGCTAAATTAGAGAGAATAAAACTGAATTTTCATAAAATACTGAAAATAAAAAATATGAAAGAAAAGGAAAAAATGCCAAAGACCCAAAGGGGTTAGTCAGCCCTAACTCCATTTTAGCTTTTTTTTTTTCCTCACAATTGCCAGTAATGACTAGGCATGGCAAAATCAGTGTATCACCTTTTGCTGATAAGACCACCATTCAATAGTATACATTAGCCTTAAATCCACGTTGAGAGTACATATGTAGAAGAAATGGCTTGGTGCATTAGTATTTTATCAGTATTCTAAATTTTCAGCTTATAAAATAAGGACAATTCAAGAAAAAAAAAAAAGGAAAAAAATAAGACATGAGACAACAAAACCATGAAAAACATTTGGAAAAGCTTTGTAAAGAGTTTTTAATTTCTTTGGAAGTTATTAGTTGCTGAGGGACATGGGTTAGGGGTGGTTTTGGCATAGGTTTATGGTTGGACTCGATGATCTTGAAGGTCTCTTCCAATCCAAGTGATTCTGTGATTCTATGATTTTATGATTCTATGATTCTATGATTATTGAGGGAATTTTGTTTCTTTTTGAAAGCTCCGTTTTCTAGCTTATATAAAGGGGGTGTTGGGGGGTCTGGTGTGGAGTCGGAGGTGTCACCGATGAGTTGGGTGAAGCTGTGCCTCCGCGCGGGGCAGTAACGGAAATGTCAGCGGGGCAGAGAAGGAGGGAGGACGGGGGAGCATAAGGCCCTTCGGTGTGAGGGTCTGGACATGTGGTAGGGAGACCTGGGTCTGATCCTGGGTCTGGGGGCTGTGCCTGTGTTTTCCCATGTCGAGTTTCAGGACCTCAGCTGGATGTTGGCATGGATCAGATGCCTCCAAGGGCTGGTGCAGGTGTGGGTGTAGCCTTCTTTATGGACCTGTGCCCTCGCAGGTCCTCCCCACTCCGCTTCTCCAAGCTTCTGCCTTCTTAGACCTTTTTCCATGCTGTTGTCTTTTCCTCCTTACCAGCGCAGAGGAGGGTTCTGCTGTGTGAAGTAAACACGGAGGGCAAAGACATGGCTGCTGCTTTTGGGGCGAGAGCTTTGCTGTCCTTGAGGGTAACTAGGTGTAGGAGCAGAGCATATTCTGACCTTTTGACTTTGATTGTCTCTGGTGATGGTTAATAGAATTAATTCAGATTTGTCATGATTTAAAACAAGATCAGAATCAAATACTTGTTTGTATTCCCCTCCGGTTTTGCCAGTCTTGTTTTGCCTTTTTTTTTTTTTCCTCCCCCCCTTTTCATTGCAATAAGAACAGAAAAAAGATTTCTCCTTCATGCATTTTCACAGTATTTAAATACGCGATAAGCTGAGGCCAACAGGTTGAAAAGTTTGCATTCCAGAGCCAACCTAAGAAGAAGTATGGTAGGTGATGGTAGAAGTGTGATTATCCAAAGATAACCACGTGGCTATTATGTGCATCCGACTTCTCTGTTTGGCTAACTCTCTGCTAAACGGCAGGAATGGATTTGGAAGGTATAGACTTAAAGAGAAATAACTGTGCAGTGATTAAGAATATTAGAATCTCTTCATCCAATCAGAATGTAAAGCATCACCAAGCTAACAATTAACTTTATACAGTAATTGAGCATAGCAGCACAGTAATTTACAATAAGAAATTGATTTTATTACAATTTTGCTATGAAAACTCATTCTGCTATGAATTTTGTGAAATTTATTTTTCATAGACATAGTTAAAATCCCTGATGAAATTGCATTTAACATATCGTGAATGTGGCTAGAAATGGATTATTGTGGCAAAGATTGTAGAGTTCTGAAACTGCTGCTTTAAAAAAACTAAGGTCTGAGAATTAGTATGTAAAGAGTTATCTTTTCCCATTTCTTCAATAACTTAAACAAAATGAGATGATTTGTGGTTTTGCCACATTCTCTCCCTTCCAGTTATGCATAAAGTATGTGTGTGGATTAACAATGAGCCTCTCTGTACAATAAGTTTGGGGCAGATTATAGAAGGATTAGATATAGTTTAATCAATACTTCACAAAACAATTTTTTTTCACAAAGGCAGAAAACCTATTGTAGGAAATAACATCAATTCTACCTCAGCCAGTTATGATGTGAGAAGATTTCTGATTGTTTTTAAAATTAGTTTATGTATGTTGATTGATTTAAAATATTCCATAAAAAGTACGTTTCAAGTAACAAGTGAATAAAATATAAAATTATGGTGTATTCTAAAATAGAAAAAATTGAAGTATTCCAGTCTGTTGATCTTGACTTATAAATCAGGGTGAAAATGAAACCATTTTCCTATACAGCATTTTAATCATATCATGTAGGACATGTATGTGTGTATGTGAGTCTGTGTAGGTGTATATGTTTATATGTACAATGTGTAGGTATAGGTATATGGAGGCAGGCTACTTCATGTATCAAATCCTTCATAAATATTTATTAATTAATGCTAAATTATAGTGCATTTGACTGTGAAGCTGATGGCTTGGATTTTATTTATTTATTTATTTATTTAGACCAGGGAAATCTCTCATCTCTAAACATCTAAGGTCACAAGACCTTAAGAGAACTTCACCAGAATGATATATATACTTATAATCTTTTTTTTTAAAAAGTTATTTTGTATCTTTTAAGAAGGCCTGAGAGACTTGTTGTTCTTTAAAAAGATTTTTAATTAGAAAATTATAAATTCTGCTCTGCAAGAAGAATTTAAATGCCCGTGTTTTCACTGGGAAATTTCTCTCTTGCTATCAGCCTGAGTCAATAACGGGCACAGATCGGTTGACAGTGCAGGTGTCTAACTTTGAACTTATTTATACAGGGATATTTAAGGAAAGAGCTAGTGTTTAGTATTGTTTATGAATGAAGATGTTTTGTATGCTTTAACTAGTGAACATCTGGCTTAATTATTTTGCCGAAATCAGAATTCTCTTTGGACATGACCACAAAGCATAGGTGGACCAAAAGCATACTCAGCGCTGCTTGGGAGCCAGTTTGGACCTTGCTCAGAAGTGATGTCTTTTATTCTTCTGCAGACTGGCAACTGAATATTTTTTTCCATCTTAGCTGCAGATTTAGGTGGCAACGGGCTTATCTTCAGTGAAGAGTGAGTCTTACGGCAACTTGACAGCTAGTGCCATGATAACGTTAGAAGAGTGAAGGAGTTGAAATCAGGTCAACTGGGAAAGGAAAATAAATTTTAATCAATTGCACACAGGTTTCTTACTTATTTTGAGAAGTCAGCTAATTTCAATAACTAAGGCACATTTTAAGAAGAGGCGTCTTCGACTTTTGAATTAAGAGTTGACATTTGCAACACTTAGAATCATAGAATCATAGAATGGTTAGAGTTGGAAGGGACCTTAAAGATCATCAAGTTCCAACCCCCCTGCCATGGGCAGGGACACCTCTGACTACAGCAGGTTGCTCAAAGCCCCATCCAGCCTGGCCTTAAACACTTCCAGGGATGGGGCCTCCACAACTTCCCTGGGTAATCTGTTCCAGTGCCTCACCACCCTCACAGTAAAGAACTTCTTCCTAATATCTAACCTAAATCTCCCCTTTTCCAATTTAAAACCGTTACCCCTTGTCCTATCACTAGACTTCCTGACAAAGAGTCCCTCTCCAGCTCTCCTGTAGGCTCCCTTCAGATACTGAAAGGCTGCTCTCAGGTCTCCCCGGAGCCTTCTCTTCTCCAGGCTGAACAGCCCCAGCTCTCCCAGCCTGTCCTCATAGGAGAAGTGCTCCATCCCTCTAATCATCTTAGTGGCCCTTCGCTGGACCTGTTCCAACAGTTCCATGTCCTTTCTATGTTGAGGACTCCAGAGCTGGACACAGTACTCCAGGTGGGGTCTCACAAGCGCAGAGTAGAGGGGGAGAATCACCTCCCGTGCCCTGCTGGCCACGCTTCTTTTGATGCAACCCAGGATACGGTTGGCTTTCTGGGCTGCCAGCGCGCACTGCCGGCTCATGTTGAGCTTCTCATCCATGAGCACTCCCAAGTCCTTCTCCTCAGGGCTGCTCTCCAGCCATTCTCTGCCCAGCCTGTATTTATGCCTGGGATTGCCACGTCCCAGGTGTAGGACTCTGCACTTGGCTTGGTTGAACTTCATGCCATTTGCATTAGCCCACCTCTCAAGCCTGTCCAGGTCCCTCTGGATGGCATCCCTTCCCTCCAGTGTGTCAACCGCGCCACCGAGCTTGGTGTCATCGGCAAACTTGCTGAGGGTGCACTCGATCCCACTGTCCATGTCTCCAACAAAGATGTTAAATAGCACTGGTCCCAGTACTGACCCTGGCGGGACACCACTCGTCACTGGCCGCCACGGGGACATTGACCCATTAACCACAACCCTTTGAGTGCGGCCATCCAGCCAGTTCCTTATCCACCGAGTGGTCCATTCATCGAACCCGTGACTCTCCAATTTGGAGACTAGGATGTCATGCGGGACAGTGTCAAATGCTTTGCTTAAGTCCAGGTAGATGACGTCCGTTGCTCTGCCTTTGTCCACCAAGTTCGTGGCAGTATCGTAGAAGGCCATCAAGTTTGTCAGGCAGGATTTGCCCTTGGTGAAGCCATGCTGGTTGTCTCCAATCACCTCCTTATTTCCCATGTGCCTTAGCAGAGATTCCAGGAGGATCTGCTCCATGATCTTGCCAGGCACAGAGGTGAGACTGACTGGCCTATAGTTTCCTGGGTCCTCTTTTTTTCCTTTCTTGAATATCGGGGTTATGTTCCCCTTTTTCCAATCCACAGGAATTTCACCAGACTGCCACGATTTCTCAAATATGATGAAATACTTAAGAGATTCTTTACCAGAACTGTAGAGAACTAAATATTCATCCTCATGGTCCTGATATTTCGGCATAGGAGAGGCAGTTATCCAACCTGATGTGAAATGAGAAAACTACAGGGTCAGTGTTTCAGTGTTCTTCAGTCCAAGGACAGCTTATTAGACAAGTATTCACAGAAATCAGAACTTCTGATTTGCATTAGTGATTGACTGCTAATTAAGTAGATCATCTTCATAAACTAAAGCTTATGGAAGGCAATCTTGTGTGTCAGTGGCTCATTTGATCAAAAATATCTTTAAATCTCCTCAGAGCATCTTATCCTGAAATTCATTCCAGAGCAGCATCTTTTAAGCCTGGAGATCTTCTGAATAACATCAAGAATTATTAGATGAACGTCGTTTTAGAAGGCAATGTACTGTCCTCTAGATACTGATTTAGTTAAAGATAAAATCAAATTCAAATGTTTATCTGCAATAATTCTTGGAAAGGCCATCAACTTTTGGAAAGCCCGGATATCACTTCTTTTAGCAAAGCATGATAAAAAAATGAAATAAATCTACAGAGGAGAATTTTTCTGGAGAATTTCAGCAAATTTATTGGAGCAGATAGGGAGGACTCTTAACCAGAAGGTTGTTGCAAAGCATACCTCACTTCCAGGCAGCTGGGAGGAGGATTTTTTTACTTCAGACATAGCGGTGGTTTTCAGGAATATAAAAATGTGTGACCATCCTTTCAGTAAGGATTACATCTGAACTGGATTTCAGGAAAAGAGTGACAGCTTTATCAGTAAGTTAACTATCAAAGCAAGTAAGTGCTGGATCTCCCTGCCACTGGGGTCAAGCACAGCATTCGGCTGACCTTCATACAAAGCCTGTGTAGGTACAACTCTTATGGCAAGTTTATCCAGGAGATTCATCTTCAAAAACAAGGATCAAGAAAGAACTTTTCTTAAGGAAAGAATCAGTTTCGTGGTGCAGGAGACCACGTTGTTCCTAAGTTTGACAGTTTAATGCCAGTTCCATTTTGATGTTTTAATTTAGTTTTGATGGACTCGGCTGAGGATTTTACATCTTCATAAGCAGATTCTTAAATTAAGTAATAAGAATTACTTTATACATTATTATTATAAGGGTTCCTTCTCTCTGTCTCTCTGTCTCCTTTTTTTTTTGTTGTTGTTTTTTTTTTTAAATAAAAATCTGTAATGAAGGGAAAAGAACCCAACCAAGATCATGGTGTGCATAGGTTAGGTAGATATTGAAGTTCTTGAAACTTTCATGGCTTTGTCAGGTGATGGGTTTTTTTTCCCTGCAGGACCCAGCAAAGACACAACTCTGCAAAAAGCTAAGTGCCTTCTATGATATGCTCATTTTAATTTTTATGGAAGCTGAGACTCTTCAGCACCTTGTAGGGCACACTCAGCAGCTCAAAAGCCTTCCATTTCCTTCTTAAATGCAGAGGAAAGAATAACAAAGTAAAATCTCAAGACAGAGTCAATGTGCCCTCACGGAAATTTATTTTCTGACCCGAATCTAGCAATCGGTGAAATGTAGTATAGGACATCAGGAATTTCTGAGAGAACAAGCTTGTCTGAAGCTCGACTGTTCTTTCCTGAGCTTTAATACTGAGGCAAATGGCAACCCCAGAACCAGTGGAGAAGATCAGGAAAATAGATGGGTGGGAGATTTGCAGGAGGCTGCCCGCTGAAGCAGATTTATATGAATATGAACAAATACGTACAGGGTGGCCAATCAATCAGCTCTGTTATTGGATGGCCAAATCTCCTGTCAACCCGAGGGAGCTTAGCTGGTGCGCTCCCCGTGGAGGTAGAAAGCGGTGTTGTCGTACAACTGAATCAAGTTTATAATTCCCGTTTCTTCCCCGGTGCTGAACCTTTTATCCTAAACATGGCAGATAAAAAATTATTGCACAGTAGAGTAAACCCTTGCCAGAGTAAGAAGGAAGTACTGTTAAGCCTGAATTTACTGGACATAATATGAAAGTACCCAAACAATTCTACAGTTATAATAACTCAAGTTATTATAAACTTGATTTCTACATGTCAATAAACTGGGCCTGGACATATTTTAATTGGCAAGATTTTTCATCTGATTTACTTTCTGTAAATATTATTTTTTTGGTTGCTTACTAGCGAGCAATGCAGTGGCTTTTCTTTCTCCTCAGATCGAAATGTGCTGTGTGCATATCTAAACTCATGCAACATTGATGATAAAACAACCAAGCACAGAACCTAAATTTTGAGCCGCGGGGCATCAGTACAGATATACTGCATATTTGCTATGTGTGGTTCTAACCTGCCTTTTACTGAGGGGTTCTTGCTTTCACTGAGGGCATGTACTGTGTCTTTGCTGAATCAGGACAAAAGAGGAGAACATAGGAACGGAACTGTTTGAGAACAAACTTGGTGGGGAAAAAATAATAATAAAAAAGACTATGGAAGACTTTAATGCTAGCTGAAATGTTTTGATTTTCTTCTGGAAAAAAAACCCAGATAAAATGTTTGGGTTTATTGTTATTGAATTATATCTCTCTGTGTTCTGACACTGACTCATGGGTGTTGAAGGCGGGATTCCCATCCTCGTATATCAATAGCGGAATATCATCTCCTGTCTAACCAGGTTCTAGATGCATGATTGGAGTTGCACAGCTGCAAGTGCTTGCCCACTGACAGCAAACCTGGTGTGTAAGTCCCCCCAGAATTACAAGACTTTTAAGGAAACATGGTGCAAGATTTCCAGATAAGAATACCTGATGTTGCAAGTAAATTTTAAAATGCCAAAATAAGAAATCATGGGAAACTGCATTTTGTATTAAATTTTTGAACTTCAAGAGATTATTTTATGGTTGCGTTTGTGTTCTAGAGAACAGAAATTACCCTTATTTCTCACAGAGGAAAGAATCAGGGATGGATTTAAATGAAAGAAAAAACAACAGGAGTTGAAAGTTACAGGAATTTAAGTGATATCTGAGCATGCTAGCTGGCATAACGAGCCTAATCTAAAGTTATAATATCGTAACTGCTAAGCCCAAGAAAATGTTACCTTCATCTAGAGATAATCTATGAAATGTGACTTCAGTCTTAATTTTTTTGAGCAGATGTATTCATGCCTAGGTTAAAGAAAAAACTAAGAGCCATCTTCCCACTGTTCTTCATTTCCCCGGCTTACGTATCCACTTCAAACATCACTTCTATCAGTTTGGACAATGAAAATAAAATCAGGATCAGTGACTAGCGTAGATAAATATGGCTGAGTAATGAAGAGCAAGATTCTTTCCACTATGACAATGAGTAATTTAAGCAATCCTATTGATTCCCCTGCTCAGAAAG
The DNA here is from genome assembly GCA_013398295.1 of Chionis minor. Lineage (NCBI taxonomy): Eukaryota > Metazoa > Chordata > Aves > Charadriiformes > Chionidae > Chionis > Chionis minor. Next base: position 111,314 of record VZSF01008279.1, on the reverse strand, counting down.
TTGGCAGATTCTCAGCCTAGACAAATGAACAGCCAACATCAAGTCTCTGTTTATCTTAAAAAGTGATTTTAGTCACAATAATCACCATCAGTTTTAGCAACGGTTTCTGGTAATTTGTATAAGTAGAAATTGAATTTAAGCCCACAATTCTAAAACCCCATCTATTATTCTATGAAAAGGGTAGTGCAGACATCAATTTCTGCCTTAGTTTTAGCTTTGTATTCCTCCATTGAGAGCATTTGGTTTCTCTACACTGGACTTTGGCACAAAGAACAGGGTCCCTAGATTTTTTACTTGCAAGTCTGAAGTTGCTGCCGCAATTAAATGTAGTGATTTTTACTCATTAAAAAACTTCTTTTGAACTTAAATTACAACCTCCCCCCACCCCCCTCTGAAAAGGAAAACCAAAAACTAAATACTACTTATACGCTTGATCAATTAACTTGATAAACAGAAAAATATTGTCAGAAACATTCACCTAAGGCTGAAGAGTACTAGACTAAATTGAGGAAGGGAATTGTTTTTCCAGTTGGATTACAACATTTTGTGAAGTTTTTTTTTCTCATTGTCAAACATAGAGGTGATTTAAAATTATAGATGCTCCAGTTTAGAAGTTAAACATACATTTTTAAAAGGTACTCTTTCTGGATATATTCTGTATCAAAGCCGAGTTTCCAAACTCGTCTTTTAAAGTAGTGGTTTAGGTATTCTGACAGTTTTTTCATTGTATTTAATCTAATAATATGGAAAATAGAAAGTTCTAAGTTACTTTATTGTGAATTTTGTAACTTTCACAAATATAAACACTAGTTACAATTTAAAAAGTAATCTTAAAAGGATTTAAAATGACCTTAAAAATCTAAAAATGAAACTTCAGTATACCTAAGTCAAGATATAAATCTAATTTACAAATTAAAAAAAAAAAGTCAAAATAGTACTTCAAACAAGGCTGTATTTTTATGGTCATTAATAGAAAGATACTGCAACTTAGGACATGAACATAAATGCCAGTAAATACAATACTGTCAGTGTGCCGGTGCTGTAAGAGCTGTATGAAACAAGAAGTATGTTTTGTGAATGTCTAGAAATACAAATTATACCGCTAAAATAATAACAATAAGAAAAGGAATATTTGTTGACAATTGTATTCTATTACTAAGCAAGAAATATACGGAAAGGAATGTGGCAAAAATCTTATACTGGATAATTGACACAAGTTTGTTCTTTCTGCCTATTTCTCAATTCACTTAAAATCTCATTCTTTTTTCCTGTGTAACTGGAAAGTAGTCAAAACATGAAGACAATGCCTATGCTGTAGTGTTCTACTTTTTGGGGGTTACGCAAAATGTCCAATTTGGCATTAAGGTGCTGTTCATTTCTGGCTTTTCTCAAAGACTTATTCACTCATTTTGGATCAGGTTGTGCCATTGATTTTTAACTAGAGTTCCCTGCTGACTGTAATAGGAGGTTCTGCTAAAAAATCAATTGCCTGATCGGGATCACTGTGAGATTCTTCTGAAAGAAAGAATCTAGTGTCTCATAAAAATAAGGTAAGTGGAAGTACTGATAGTGTGTCAGCAGTGTGAAAGCTGGAAAATGAAAGAAGAATTGATAGCAAATGATAATCAAAAATAGAAGCTGAATTAAAGGTGATGTTTTGGCTATTGGGTCTTCTTCAGGCCATAAGCTGAAAACTAACATTTTTCTATTTCTCCTTCAGCCTCAGGAAGGCCTCAAAGACAGTGCATTGCCTTTAACCTTGTTCTGTATTCCAACATGTATTTTAAGGACTAGAAGAATGTTGTTGGGGCAAAAGTGGTAGGGCAGATCAGAAGAAAAAGGCCATTATTTTTCTTAACTAAACAGACTCTGAGAACTATACCCCCAGAGTTACTCTAAATTCAGTATTCTGTCCAGGGACACTGCTGGTAAATAATTAAGACTGCTACTGACTTAACTAAGCCCAATTATAGATCTAAACATTCCTGTGAAAATCACTGTCTAAACATTTCCCTAGCGATGGTGTTTCATGTGGAGGACCTGATTCGGCCATCCTGACTTTCATGGTATGATATTACTTGCTCACGGAGTTTCATTGAGGTTAAAAGGCCAAATTCTAATCTCATCTGTACAAGGGGTACATCTTGAGTAAAGCCATTAAGGTCAGAGGAGTTACTTTAGATTTACAGCTGTGTAAGTAAAAGCTTATAGGGTTTATTCACAGAAGATTTATTTATGCTTGTAAAGGTTACATGCTTGGACACCTAGGTTTTCTCTTAAAGATACAAATTTCAACATTCTTGTCATGTTCTGTGTGCTTATTTAATTTACATGTTTCCTATAAGTTATTGGTTTGTAATTCATATGTAAACGTAAACTCTTTAAAATAATCTGTCCTTGAATTTGAGGAGATTTTAGGGGAAAAGTAAAAATATTAACTGTTTTTTCAAGCTCAGGAATGGCAGTTCATTTCTTCCCATGGAGGTCTCGTGTAGACTCATTCCTGTAGTATATATTCTGGCACGCTCTGCTAAAAATGGGTCTGCCTTTGACAGATGTGGCCTTAGGCAGGCAGAGGCTGTGACATTCATGGGCATAATGTATGAAAGCCTAAAACGCAGAGGATGCAGCTTTCTGATTTTCTCAAAATAAAGTGATGTAATCACACTGACTTTGCAGGATTACATGCAGCCTCCACAAGGAACCACAATACTATTGTTTACAGTTACAGGAACGGCCAAAAAATACTACTTAGCACATTTACAGCATTTCTGTCACAACATTGCACAAGCCCTGCCTAATTCATCAGTAAGATAGGTGATTTGACATGATGTCTTTTCTGCTTAGTATAGCCACGGCTTTGGGTAAAAAAAAAACCCAACAAAAAGTCAACCAACCAAGAAACATGATATACCAGTGAACAAAATTATGCCAGGGAACAAAACACAGCAAAATCTACACAGCCAGGAGTGTTTCCACAATAAAATTATGCAGAGTAAAATGCAGAAGACAAGCTAGGTCCCTCCTGAGCCTAATCTGTTTCAGTTAGGTTAACTGGGAATCTTTTTTTTTTTTTTTTTAAAATATTTTCCATCTAGTGATGGAACAATAATGGAGTACCTCTTTAACGCTGTAATTAGCATTGTAATCTTAGAAACAATCCAAAATGGCAGCTTTGTAAAGAGAATTCACTAGTCCCACTCCAGTTCTTCTCATCCACCGTCAATTGCCGCTGCGCTCCCGAAGAGCTACATTTCATAGTATGGAGCTTCTCAGCACAAGCAAATTCTGGTAGGCAGCTGTCACCTACCCAACACTTGTTCCGGGTGGAAAAAACGCTTGTAATTTTTTCTGTGGTAAATTATTGTTGTGCTGGCTAAGTGTTTTTTTCTTGGCGTTGATACATACTAATGAAGAAAATACGCGTTCGGATGTCCATGGCTGGCTGAAGTAGACTTCCAGGCGTGTAAGACATCGTGGACTAGTGGCCGAACTATGAAAGGAACCTGGAAGACATTTCAACACAGGTGTAACAAATGTTGATAAAAGGCTGATGCCAGAAGATATAAGTGGGAGTCCTGCCTTTGCTTTATTTAGTAAGATAAACACAAGTCCTCGCTGTGCAGAAAGCAACCACATTTTTTAACCGAGCTCAATGTTTTACAGGACAGCATTTTTTTGTAAAACATTTAAAAATGTTTTACAGCAAAAGACCTCACTGACGCTCTCGGAAAGTACAGAAGCAACCGTTTTCAAAAGAGGAGGCCAAATGATTTGGTAGATATAGCAGTCCAGAGAAAAATGAGAAGCGAGATTTAAAATCCCAAATAGAACTGTACGATAGATTTTTGAGATAAGCAAAGTCTCCTGCAGGGGAGAGTGTCACTGGTATGGGCATTAGGCTTACAGTGGGTTTACACTGCAAACATAAGGGGAGTTCCAGAAAATGCTGTGGTAGATAAAAACAGCAACTAACCCAATTGCTAATGAACTGGGATTACAGAATGATAGTGTAAATTCAGCTGAGATCCAGAGACGCTTTTGAAGCACAGGTTTTAGGATTCCATATTTTGGAGTGAATGGTTTTGAGCAAAAACTGAGGAAAACACAATATATTTATTGAATATGAGTCCACTGAGGACTAAAATGAGTGGTACCTACTGAAATGCATATGGCCAGCTTAAAAAGTTTCTGAAACAAGCACCTGAGTCTTTGTAAGCTATGAAAATGTATTTTGCACTGATATTTTGTTATTTACATAATAAATATAGAGCTTAATTTTTCATATCATCACTTTCACTGCAGTTTGGAATGCTTTTGTGCTTTTCTGATATTAAATTTTTATCTATAGATACAGATTAAATGTTTTAGAATGAACTATTATTTGTACACCCTATAACTCAGTATTTCAACAGTTACTTTCCTGGCCTCGTGATTATATTCCCTTGATTTACATGTAAAAACTGTCAATTCTGCCTATCCATTAATGTTGTCCTAATGTTATCTGAAGGTAATCTAGTGGCATGCAGACTCCAAAGCAATGCTGATTTATCTCATTTCTTTACTATTGGGTATTTCTTAAGTTAAGCTATATAACTGGTGTGTGAAACTCACTTTCATATGCACTAGCCAGGATGATGCTCCGGCAAAGTACTGGGTGTGCTATGAACAATGTGAGCAGCCACAGTTACGTTTTTTGAGAAGTCATGTGTAACATAACAGATAACTAATCAACAAGTAAAAGAAATCTGTACTGGTAATTTCATCGTTGGTTGTTCTTGTGTGTAAATGATCTTTCTTCTGTGTAAACAATGCTGGCCAGCCGCACAGTCAGGATGGTCTGATCCAGGATATCAATTCCCATTCTCTTTTCTGTTGGATATGCAATTCCCACAGAAGTAATGGAAATTGCATCTGGGACAGCAACTCTTTAGGACTGTGATTAAAGGTTTTTTATGAAAAAAAACCCCCAAAACAGTAGAGAAATTATATTAATATAAAGTACATAAACCAGTGTGGTCCTTCAGCTGTAAAAACTGAAGATACCCTAAACTAAAGAATTTTATTGGACATCAATAATTTTATAATTTTAGGAATACAGTGTCTTAAACCTCAGAAAATGTGGTTGAAATAAGGCTTTTTCAGGCTACTTTCAAGGCTTTTTTCTTTAATATGACTATTTGACACACCAAATATTCCACTGGAATTTTAAAATGAAGCTTTCTTTTTATCTGTAAGAGCACTGTAAAAGCATAGATCCCCTGCACCTGTAAAATCTGATGTAAGCTGTGCACCTACAGTCCTTTTCTGTAGTATTTAATCCAATCTTTATAGACAGAGGAAGACTCCTGCAAGCTTTTTGCATCTATCTGCTTTTACTGTTTTGGGTTTGTTTGGTCTGATTTTTCACATAGCTCTTTCCTTTATGTCTTCCAATATGCATTTTGTTCTCTCCCCGAGCCTCAGTGATGCTCTTCCGCCTTTTGCTTCTGCACACCTTTAGACTTTCCCCCTCTTCTCATTCAAGTACTGGTGGATGATCTTTCTCTTAAGTTAGTGAAGTATCTCTGAGTCTGTGTCACTTGTGCCATGAGGTTATATGGTTATCTGTCACGCCAGACAACACTTCCAAATTGGTTTAGTACCTTTAATAAACAGCCTGGCATAAATATGTGAAAATCATGCCTCTCTGTGTGTGAACGGGAAAACCTGCATATTGCTGGAATCATTATTCGAAGACTTTTCTAATTGTGTCAAGGATCACAAGACCAAAATTGCGGTGCATTTCATGTATGCTTAACCATCATAGAAGCAGTGAAAGGTGGGACAAATTTACAACACTGTGTCCTATAAAACATCTCAAGATCATCTCGACGTGTGCGTGTGTGTGTGTGTGTGTGTATCTGCATTATATGCCAAATTAAAAAAAAAAAAAAAAAAAAAAAAAAAAATTTTCTTTTTTTTT